>LPNX011097524.1:0-204528 GCA_001517045.1 Pseudotsuga menziesii | reverse complement strand
GATGAATATTGGTGTGTATCCTTCCATTGAATAATTATGAATAATAGAGTACATAAATAGTACATCCCTCATGGGTAAGTCGAATTGTATGGAAACAACTCATAAATCTCAAAAAGGCTGACTTACCAAAATATAGCAAAACCCTATAGGTGGATAAAGCACTTGCTAAATCTATCAAGGACCTCACGAGTTGGAAAAAGCATGAGTGAGTTGTCAAGGAGATGGAAATAACATGCTAATCCTATAAAATGGAGAAAAAATAATGGAGGATGGGTTGGAAACAAAAACTCCCAGTTTCCTAGTTGACTAGCTTTTATCTTATCCATAGAAAAGCAGGAAAAAGCAGAAAAAGTAGAAAAAGCAGAAAAAAGCAGAATTTGCTATAAGGTCATGTATACTAATTCTAGATGAACCCAGAATCAGAAATAAATCATTCCTAGGATATAGATGGCATGCATTGACTTTAAGGTGCAAGTGGATGCCAACTAATTAAGCTAGTGGGTGAATAATTAATCAAATAATGATTAATTATTTTATCCTAAGTTGTTAGTGGTTTTAATATATTCCAACAATCTCCTAATACAATATTTGGACCATTCAAATCATCAAGAGAGGAGAAGGCCTCCCTTGTATAAAACATGTGCTTTGAAGCTCCAGAATAAACGATAAAGGAAGAGGATCTTATAGTGCTTGAAACCAGGGCATGTACTCTCTCCTTGTCTTCAAAACTTGATCCTCATTCATTCTTCTTTGTGCATTTAGGAAGAGAGATTTTGTTCTTTTTAAGAATTTTAGCCAACATATCGATTTGTTTCTTCATGGAAGAGCATCTAGGATGAAAACCCTTACCACGGTATGCCCACTTGCTCATTTCACCTTTACCTTTCTTCTTCTGGAAATTCTTCTTCTTGGAGTTTGAGGACTCCGCATGAAACTTGGAATTGTATCCCTTTTGATCAGGAGGATTCTTAGCCTTCTTCTTGCCTTTGGAATCCATCTTTTAATCTCCAACAACCAAATCTTGATCTTTGGAAGGTTTGATGGTTCCCATCATGATCAACTTATCTTGATCCTGGGTCAAGGATTCCATGAAATCTTCCAGTGAAGGCATATTCCAGGTTTGAGCTGTCAGCTTTGTGGCATGGAAGGTCGATACAAACATTGAATAGTTAGGGCCAAGATTTTAAATTATGGACAATACTAGTTGTTCATGTTTCTTTTCGACACCACACCATTTCAACTGCAAAACAAGGGCTTTGAACTTGGAGAAAAAGACTTGTAAGGACTCAAAATTTCTTGGACTCAGTAAGATCAACTCATTTTCTAGTTGATGTCCCCTCATTTCATCTGTATTTCTGAATAAATTTTCAAGCTTCTCCCATACTTCATTTGGTGATGTCAATCCATCAATATGGAAAAGAAGGTCTCTGGAAATACTGAGACACAAGAGACCATAAGCCTCATCCCTCCTGTTGTGCCGCTTGATATTCTCTACTGCTACATTGGGATAAGCCTCGGTTTCCATCTTCACTTTGAAGAGGTCATTACTCCTCATCAAAATCTCCATATGTTCCTTCCATTCGAAGTAGTTGAATGGAGTCAAGATGATATGGTGAGATTGATCCATTTCTTCAGCAATTACGCCCTTGAACAGACATAATGCGCTCCCTGGGGGTGATTTCGATACTGAAAAATCAGTAGAAGAGGATAAAAATCTATATACAAAGGATCTAATACCATGTGGAAATTAATCCCAAGCTTAGATCAATTGAAATCACAAAATTGCTTGTAAAACATGCATAGATTCACTCAAATTGGAGAGTGTATATGGTGCAGAAAACAAGCTTATATTTAATAATTTTACATCATCCAACCTTATGAACTCATAGGCTATCCAAATATATAATGAATTCATATATTCAAATGCACAAGGAGGAAAGTCAAATCAGCACAAAAGCAGGCTTAATAAACATTCAAAATCCCCCCTAGGTGCATAAAACACTTTCATACTCTATAAATGAGGTCACAAATAGGATGAATGAAGTGTATCAGATAATAATAGAAGGAAATTGGATATACTCATGCTTTTGGAAGAGAAAAATATGGAGCATGAGTTGTGCAAAAAACAAGGCAGTTGCCTTATGACTAGCTTTACCTTTTTCCTTAAAAACTATTGAAAGTAGTCTAATTCTGGATAAGGAATGCGCACTTAATAAAGTGGGAAGTATGATGGGTTGTCAGAATATTATCCATAATCTTTCCAAGGTTCTCCTGTAGTAATTTTAGGCAAGTTTTGACGAAGTGGTGCAAGTGGATGCCAACTAGCTACTGTAGGACCTAGGAAATTAACAAAAATGATTAATTAATATATCCTAAGTATGGTAATTTTTTTTTATTATTCTAACAATTATAAAACTACATAAACACTAAAATGTATAATCCACACCATATTGTTTTGTGGAATCCCAACTAGCTCATAATGTTGAACATAATACATCATCAATAGTATTCAAATTAATCAAGACTAGTTATATAAGATGACCATCCTTGTTCAAAAAACGATTTACATGTTCACCAAAAACAATTTCTCCACATGAGCCAATAATATCCAATCCTTGAAATGGGTAGAGATTAGAAGAAATCAAATATTTCTTAATACGAATAACACACATTCCATCGATCTTATCGAACATAGTTTTTAAATTATTCTATACTTGGGTTATATAATCAGTCCCACTTGTATTAAATCAAATATTCCTAGAGATGTAGGTTTTTAATTATAAATCTTACAACTTTGTCCTTTTTCCCACTAATCATGAAATTCTGTTGATCATCCTTAGGATCTGGAACTACAACTTTGTAAAATACCAAATCACTTTACTTTTTAATTTTGTGTCCATGTCTTGTTCCTAGATACCATAGTTGTGTCTATTTAGAACCACATGTTCCTTAGAACTCATAATCACTATGTAAATATAAACCATAACTTAGTCTTCAAGTCAAAACACCAATTCAATCTCTGTATAGAGAGATCCAACTTATTAGGATCACATACAAGTGATAACGTCTAAAAGTATTTGTAGACAACAATATAGGTATCAAATCAACCAATTTGATACCATACTAGAGAAACATACAATAGTAGAAGTGAAGAGTTATGTATTCCAAGAATATATGGTGTTGAAAGACACCATTACAACATTTAAGCACAAGCGAGGGTAGAAATACTATAACACCCATCCCAATGATGGGTGTTAAGTAACTAAAACTACTAACTAAATTTAAAACTAACATCAACAAAATAATTTCATCATGTACGTACTAAATATAATATTTTCAATCTAAAATTCAAATGCAGTTTTCCTAAAATTCTAGTAGCAGAGTGGTATAATGTTTGTAATTTCCTTCTTTTGACATTATAAAAATATGAATCAATTGCATTATTGATAGGATAATAAAATAATTGAAACTAGTATAATTCCTTAGTTCCTTTTGGGTTATCCAATCATGTAGTTGTAATCTATCTTGATGTTACCCAAACCAGGATTATACCTCCTAGCCAAGTATGATCTAAGCTACTAGCTCTATGAAACTTATGGGGTATCCTATCCCTCCATTTCCACAACTCCAATAACCACAATATCTTCCCCTAAAACTCTCAAGAACCAGTCTCTAAAGTCAAGTATCAATCTATAGTTTACTCATATAGTGTTTCTTCCCCTTCCACTCTCTCCCTTCAAAATGTCAATTCACCAAACCCGCCTTTAATCCTCCAACTCCATTTTTAATCCCATATTTCCACCACCTTCCTCCCTTCCCGAGAAGGATCCTAGGAAGGTCAAATTATTAAAATAATAATGGTTTACCTACTTACATAATTGCTTGACAACTAACTTAAATGCATGATCTCACATTAAATCAACACATAGTTATAAAAAACCCAAATTCCATTAAAAAATAAAAATATCTTATTGTAATTATTATTGGACAATACACTATCATTCACATCATTATTTTGTTGGAAAATATTAAATAGTTAATCTATAACATGACATGCAATTAATAAGTGATGCATACTAATAAGAATTAATTAAATGCAAATACAATTTAGTCGTAATTAAGACAAGGTAATGTAAATGGACCTAATACAATTGAAATGTAACTAATGTAATCCAATTTAAATGATAAGAAATAAATTTTATAATTATTACTATATCTTGATATTTATTACATCCATAAAAAAATGTTCATGATAAACAAATAATTACCAATATATATATTTTCCCATGAAAACAATACGGTAAATTTATTCACAATATTTGGAGAAGTTACAACTTGTATGAGTCCCATGGGAATATGATAAAAACATGTATATCTATACATGTATATTCCATGATGGGAGATGAAGTATCGGCCCATAAAATACTCATATATAAACATATACATATTATAAACAAAAACAGATATAGGGAGACATTCTCAACCTTACATCATACTGAAAAGAGTAGGAAAGATTCCACCATTCTATGATGGGAGAATAAAACCAAAAACATACTGCAATGGGAGACAATGTATCAAATGATATGAATTCAGAAATAAAAATATGTCTCAAATTTAATCTATTCTTATCAATTTCTCGCAATCCTTCTAATCTAGAAGAAAATCAACCATCATCACGGGAGAGTATTTGTCAACATGACCAATAGATGATCCACCTTGCATATTTAATTTGAAGTTTACCTGTAGATGAAATATTTTTCAGTGATTTGAATGGATTGATTCATGTGTTTCACCTTTATCTGCACATCTTAAAGATCACATGCATCCTTTGAAAGTTTGCATGCTCTTGCATTATGTTCTTTGAATATTTATTCACAATTGAAAAATGGTTTTTTCCTTTCAATTGTATCCCTCTCTCTAGTAGATGAGTAAGCCTAAGATTTGTGCATATTGTTTGACAATTGATATAGTTAATCACCAATTATGAGTTCAAATAAACATGAAGAGTGTATATCTCGTGTTCCAATGCCAAGGAGAGGGTTGTAACAACATTGATAATTTTTTCATAGTTGTTTGAGTTTTGACCCATTCCTCTCTTGTATGTCATCATTTGTCCCCTGTATTATATATATCTACTAGTGCCACTATTACCAGTGTTTCTTCATGAGGCTCCATTACAAAACTAGTACAGATGATTGTTATAATATATATTTTTGAGTATTCGTGGATGTTTCCATTTCAACTTGAGAGGATCCTTTGTCAATGAGTATTTGAAATGATACATAGATGTGTGAGGAATTAGAATGACTTCATCAAAAATTTCTTTGTTTCTTCTTATGCATATACTCCAGATAATGTGAAGAGGGAGTGGTATAAGGTATGTTTCTTTTCTATATGTGAACCATTTGTTCCAAGCTTCAAGAAAAGTGGTCCCATCCCATACAGGATAGACCTCCAATTATCAAGTCATGCTCCACAATTCTTTGGTAAAATGGTAGGTGAGGAGTAAATGATTTACTGACTTAGCTTGTTCAAAACACAATGGGCATATGATAGGATTATGTTTTCCTCTTTTCTTGAGATTATATCATGTGAGTATTTTTTTTGCAAGTGTTATCCAAATTAAAAAAAAAAGGTGGATCCTCCATCTGCTATAAACCTTTCCACTATTATGGACCCCTATCTTTTGTTACAGAATTGATAAAAAATAGATATCTTAATTTGACTATGTATTCCCCATTATTTTGGTTGAGAACCCATATTAGTTTTTTCTAGTGTGTCAAAATGAGAAATAAATACCTTTTTAAGCCAAATATATATTTATTACATTGAATAGAATGTTCATGTGAGAGGTTTAGTTGTTTGGTGGTTATCCATCTGTCATTCCAATAATATTTGTTCTATTCTTTATATATTTCAGCCATGTGCCTGTGTATGATGTAAGTAAAGTGTCTACTAGACCTTGGGGGAGTAATTCTTCTGGCAAGATGCCCAAAATTAGATCTATATCTATCAATATATTTTGATCATTCCCAATGTTATAGGAGATGTTCTCCCTTATTATAGGAATGGTGTTTTGAATATACCCCCAAAAGAGTGAGCCTCCTTGATCGATAGGAAAAATAGGATCTAATACATGATATCATTGGATGAGGAGCGATGCATTTTTGTTCCATGCATGTCTTCCATAGTCCTTTTTGTGTGAGTAACCTACATAAAATATTGGTAGATAAGGATTTTAAAAATAAATGGAGATTTTTGAGGTCCCATCCACCATTAGACTTTTGAAAGCATAGAGTCTCCCATTTGCATAGGGGAATTATTTTTTCATCTTTTTTTATCTAACCATAGATAGTCCACAAAAATATTTTTATTGCATTTAGAATAGCTTTTGGAATATATACCAATACCATCCAATAAATTGGGATAGCCTCAATAATTCTCTTAATTAATGTTACTTTTTCAACCAGCGATACCATATATGGAACATGGATCCAATCCTCTTATTTATTTTGTGTATGATCCATTGCAAGTCTACGATTCTATAATTATTTTCTTTAATAAGAAAACCAAAATGTTTAAAACATTATGAGATTGTGACTATAGTAAATGGGAGTATTTTATGGATCAAGTATTTGTGAACCTTGAGAACATGGAAGGAATGTATGGTATACTTTTGGAGGTTAATTCTATTCTCATTGAGGAGGAAAAAAGTTTTAGGACCCAATAAATACACTTAGATTCTAAACATGGTAGCATCCCCAAAAAGGAGGATATCATCAATGAATAGGATTTGTATAATGGATAGAGAAGCAATGAAGTTGACTCTTTTAAGAGGGTCATGTATCATTTCATGTTTTAGGTGATTCCTTAATGCTTTAGTGAGAAATAACAAAGGTGAGAGTGTTGGTTATATGTTATATTATTTGCATGTGTGGGAGGTGTTCCTGTCAGCGACGCACCTAATGATCCCTGTCGACACCTTCACGAAAAAAGGTCGGTAGGAAGTTTCCATTCGGAAATGGTTGTTAGGCTATTTATGATGCGAGCACAATCAGCCCAAATTTTTGGGTAGTTTTTGTCTATTTCATGGAATTTTATAAAAATATGTATTTAATCCTGATTAAGGGATTGGGGTCTATTTTCTTATCCAGGTTAACAAATTAGGGTATTAGATGTTTCATAATAACTATATTGTATTGTGAGTTATTCATATTGATAATGAGAAAATAGGAGGTGTGGCTCCAAGGAATGTTGGTTTTTCCTGGTTAAGGGTTTCCAGGGTAAATCTTTGTGTTTGATGTGTGAATGTTGTGGTGTATTCTCTGTTTTTCTTAAAATAATATGTATTCTTTTCTTCTTTGCACACATTTAAAACTTACATGTGGTATCGGAGCTCGATTATTGGCATCAGGGGATGCCTTTGTTGCTGAGGGTTCGACATGATTGATAGATCTTGGATTTATGATAAACTTAGGTTCAGTGGGAGCTTTGTAGTGTTGATTTGTGCGTTGAAAGAGAATGTTGAGTAGTTCAAGAATTGAGATCGAGAAATTTACGTCCAGAATTTTTAGCTATGGAAGCTCAAAATGGAGGATCTTCTTGTAGATCAGGAAGAGTGGATTGCTTTGGATCTAGGTACTAAACCCACTAGAACGTTACAATATGATTGGTATAAATTATAAAGAAGGGTGAGGATTACAATTAGACTGTGCTTATCAGACTCTATGTTGTTGAACTTATCTGGTGAAGATAGTGTGGTAAAGCTTTGGGGGAAACTAGGGAGTTTGTATCAATCAAAATCCCGTGTGAACAATTTGTTTCTGCAAAAGAAATTGTTTCATCTCAAAATGGATGAAAATGACACAGTAACAGAATATTTGAATGTCTACAATACTCTGGTAAGTAAGATAACCTATCTTGGCATTAAAATGGCTGAAGAAGATAAATGCATTACATTATTGTGTTTTTTTCCATATTCCTGGGACAACCTAATTTTTGCAATAGGTAGTGCAAGTCAAGCAACCTTAAAATTTGATGAAATAGTATAATCCATCCTATTAGAAGAGATGAGATGAAAAACCATGGATAATCATAGCATGTATGCCTTTTCTGTGAGAGGTAACCCCCATGAGAGAAAAAAATAAAGGATCTAGGGGGGCATCTAAATCTAAGGGTGGATCTAAATCCCTAGTAAAAGGAATAAGTGCTAGAAATGTAGTAAAATTGGGAACTATAAAAAGGATTGCAAATCTAAGAATGTTGAGAAACCAAAGGGATTTGAGGATACCCCTTCCATAGAGGAGAATACCTCCTTAGAAGAAGGAGGGGATGTGTACCTAACTTCCATGGGTAATCATTCAAAACATGATATATGGTTGATTGACTCAGGTGCATCATGTCACATGACCCCTCATAGGGAGTGGCTATGTCAATATGAAAAGTACAACAGAGGAGGTGTGTAGTTGGGAGATGATTCACCATCCATTATTGTTGAACGTGGTAGAGTCAATTTGAAACTCAAGGATGAAAGGATTATAACTCTACCTAGAGTGCTACACATTCCAAATCTAGCAAGAAACTTGATATATGTCAGAAATATGGATGTTGTAGGTGTAAATACTATGTGTGGATATGGTGGCTGCAAAATTGTTTGAGGATCAATGGTATTGATGAGGGTAGTTATGTATGGAACTCTTTACAAACTATTGAGAACAACCATCATTGATGAATGTAAAAATTATGTTCTTCTTGATGGAGGATGTAAAGATGACATAACCCTGACTACATCATGAGGAAAGACAATGCTATGCATCAAAGATTGGGGAATATCATAGAGAAGAGACTTTGAGCATTACAAGGTAAATGTATGGTTGAATATATGACTGATTTATCTCCGGACTTTGATTTCTGTGAACATTGCATATATGGAAAACATAATTGAGTATGATTTGCATATGATGCTACAAGAGAAAAGGGGATTCTAGAATTAATACATAGTGATGTGCTTAGACATGTTCTTGTTCCATAATTAGGAAAATATATGTATTATTTTTCATTTATAGATGATTTATCAAGGAACACAGGGATTGATTTCCTTCGAAATAAATATGAAGCATTTTCTAAGTTTAAATAATTTAAGCTCTTATAGAGAACGAGACAGAAAAGAAAATAGAAGTGTGGAGGACAGATAATGGTGGAGAGTTCCGCGAAAATGAATTTGAGGAATTATGTAAGAAGTGCAGTATAAAAGGTTAGAATACTACTCCATACACACCTCAACAGAATGGAGTTGTTTAAAGGATGAACAGGACGTTGATGGACAAGGAAAGAAGCATGCTAAGTAGTGTTGGGATAATACTAGAATTCAGGTTAGAGGTGTTGGAGACAACATGTTACATGGTAAATCGATCACACACATCATAATTGGTTGAAAAAACTCCACAAGAGGGATGGATTGGTAAGAAACCCTCCATTAAGCATCTAAATTTTTTTGGGTGTGATTCTTATGTACATGTTCCAAAGGATAAAAGGAGCAAGTTGGGTAACAACGAAAAAAAATGTATCTTTATTGGCTATAAATATGACATGAAAGGTTATAATCTTTGGAATAATGTAACTAAGAAGTTCGTTTATAGACGAGATGTTGTATTTATAGAGGTCAAAGAAGTCCCTAGATAGGAAGTGACTTGAATGGAAAAGGAACCATAGAATATAGAGTTTTAGTTAGATGGTGAAGAATATGAATCAACAGAAGAATCCAAATAGGAAGATGAAGAATCTTATACCCCAATTTTGAGGATATCAACTCGAGAAATAAGGAAACCAGAAAGGTATTTTCATCTTGATTTTTGCTCTCATTTTGATTTGCCTATTATTGATGACTATCCTATAAATGTGAAGGAAGTTGTTGATTCAGAGGATAGTGATCTCTGGAAGAAGGACATGGTTGAAGAAATGGATTCATTGGAAAAAAATGAAGCTTTGGATATAGTTAAGTTACTAGCTAGAAGAAAAACCGCTGCAAGCAAATGGTTTTTTAAAAAGAAGTAAAATGCAGAAGGTAAAGGGGAGAAGTACAAAGCCTGCTTGGTAGAAAAGGGATATTCTCAGGTAGAGGGAATGATTTTGGTGAAATATTTTCTCTAGTTGAAAAATTAACTTCTATTAGATTTATTCTTTCTATTGTTGTTTCTTTTGATCTTGAAGTAGAATAGATGGATGTGAAGATAACGTTATTACATGGGGATTTGGAAGAATAAATATACATGAAACGACAAGCAGGGTTCATAGTAAAGGGAAAGAAAGAGCTGGTATGTAAACTAAAGAAGTCCCTTTATGGTATAAAGTAATATCCAAGGATGTGGTACCAAAAGGTTGACACATATGTACTTGGATTGGGGTTTGTGAGAAGTAAGGATGATCATTGTGTATACTCCAAATAGATTGGTGTTCACTTCATTAACATAGTATTGTATGTTGATGAAATGTTGTTTATTGGAAACAACAAAGATGTTATAAAGGAGTCGAAGTATCAATTGTCCTCCAAATTTTACATGAAGGATCTTGGTGCTGCAAACTTCATGCTATGAATGGAGATAAGAAGAGATCGTGCAAACATGAATATCTAGTTAAATAAAATAAAATATATTAAGACAATACTAAATATATTTAACATGTAGGAAAGTAAGCCAACCAAGGTCCCTATTCCTGCAGGTGTAAATTTTTTTGTAGATCAATGTCCAAATACAAAAGAAGAAGAATAAGATATGTCACGAGTTCCATATGCCATTGCAGTTGATAGTTTGATGTATGCAATGGTTTGTACCATACCAGACATTGCTCATGCAATGGGAGTTTTGAGCATATATATGTCAAAACCAGGAAATGATCATTAGAAAACTATAAAGAGGGTCTTCAAATATTTTATTGGAACCACAAATTATGTAATCTACTACCAAATAATATTTGTACCAGACAAAGTAATAAATGTACATGGATTTGTTGATGCATACTGGGCTGGACATTTTGATCGCAAAATATATACAAGTGGGTATGTGTTTAACCTATTTGGAGGATCTAATAGTTGGATGAGCAAGAGAAAATCTATAGTTGCACTCTCAACTACAGAAAGTTGAATACATAGCCACTCATGCAAGTAAAGAAGCTGCATGGTTTCAAATATTGTGTTCAGGTATTGGGTTTGTACAAAAATATATAAGGTTATATTTTGATAGCCAAAGTGCAATCATTGTGGAAAAAACCCTACTTATTATGCTAAGACAAAGCATATTGATGTGCAAGATCACTTTATGAGAGATATAGTTGAAGACAAGAAGGTGTTGCTAGAAAAGGTTGACACTTTGAAAAAGTGTTGTAGAATCATTAACCAAGTCTGTCAATATAGAGAATTTCTCTTGGTGTAGAGAATATATGGGTATTGATCCCCTAAACTTATGAATTTATGAGTACATGAATCATTGATATGCAAAGAAAAAAACAAGTGGGAGAATGTTGGGTATATGTTATATTCTTTGCATGTGTGTGGGAGGTGCACCTGTCAGCAACGCGCCTGGCAGTCCCTATTGGCACCTTCATGGAAACGACCGTTAGTTTGTTTCTGATGCGAGTGCATCGAGCTAAAAATTTTGGGTTGTTTTGTCTATTTTTGGGAATTTTCTAAAAATATGTAATTTAATCCTAGTTAAGGGATTGGGGCCTATTTTCTAATCTAGGTTAATGGATTAGGGTATTGGATGTTGCACAATACCTATATTGTATTATGATTTATTTATAATGATAATGAGAAAATACGAGGTGTGGCTCCAAAGAATGTTGTTTTTTCTTGGTTAAGGGTTTCCAGGGTAAATATCAATGATTTATGTGTGAATGTTGTGGTGTATTCTTTGTTTTGCTTAAAAGAATATGTATGATTTTCTTCTCTACACAGGTTTAAAACTTACAAAGAGGGGAGAACCTTGACATAACCCTTTGTAATCACTACTATGCACACACACACACACTAGTATACATGTGCAAGGCGTGTGTGTAAAACCCATGTACAAATAGTTTGTGTGAGTACTATAGGTAACCATCACCACCTCTAATTCATAATTCTTGAATTCTAAGACAATAATAATCACATGCAATATAAGGTAACAACACATGCAATACAATAATCTAATAATCACAACATTAAGAAATCTTATTAACCAAGTCACAATACATCAACACTAATCAATATTGTACTTAGATTTATCTCAACGAATTAAAAATGTTTTACAGGTGAAAGGAACCATGCAAGAGTGGAATTTCAATTGCAAAAAAAAATTACTAATCTAATAATCCTTCCTTCCTGGACTGCTTCCAACTTACACCTCCTATCCATTCCTATGTTGGAATATCATACATATTTAACTATATTGACCTAACCTTAGATATAACCCATCAGAAAAATACTTGACTAAATTGACCTAACTTCTCTAATAGACAAATGATAGTCATCTTAGCACAACTTGGGGAGTGTGGCTTAACACAACCCTCCCACAAATTCGAGTTTTAGAGAATAAATGGCGGGAAATACCTATACCCCTCCTAATGCAACTAGGGTTAACAACCTATCAATATTCTTAAGGTGATTCTAAGTGTGGTTCTTAGATTTGCATCATCAATTAATGGCCAATTTGGGTAACTTGATTTCCTACATAAACCTACACTATCCCACATATCATAACAAGTATCGAACCAATAATTAATCCATGAATTAATTCCTCATAGCTTACCCTTTCTCTTTGTATTTCCATGACATCGGGGTAACCTTATTATCACAAGTACCATTAAGCAATCACTTATCCTTTCTAACCCAAGGGAAAATCTCATCCACAACATAATATCATGCATATTCTTTAATTTATTCTAAGTAAATTACCAATTGATCCATTAATAGTCAAAATAAAAAAGTTAATTTTTTTTATCATGTGCATGGAATCCATACATTCATTCAATGATAACATATATTGGTATCCACTTACCCTATCATTTTATTTATATTTTTTTCATATTGGAAGAAAATCACATAACTTCCATCATTATTAATATGATCAATAAACTTAAAATATTATTGTTGCATATAAGTAGGTTCATAAATTCACATACACAATTTTCTTAATCAAGCCGAATCCAAAATATAATAAGAAAATAAATATAATATAGGTCTAACCATTGTTTAGTTTTCTAATCAAAATATGGGGCATTACATACAACCACCCTTCAAGAAAATTCAATTCAAAGTTATAGTAAAAATTTAGGGATAATTACAGTGCATGGTCTATGCATCCTTATAGGTAGAAGAACCTAGGATATACTTGTACTATTGAACCTTAACTTGGTCCACTAGGTAGTGCCTAAGCTGTCAGACCCTACTGTCCAATATGTGTAATGGTTCAACCATGAAGGTTCCCTTGTTTGAAAACCCTCAATTCCTTCCAATTTAGTTTATGAGATGTGTCAGCAATATATTTGAGTAATATAGATACATGGAAAACATCATGAGTTATGCAAGTGGGGTGTGATCTCTATGAAATCCATGACTAGTCTAATTCTATCTAGAATTTTAAATGGAATTATAAATCAAGGTGATAACTTTGTCCCCTTTCCAAACTAGATAATACTCCTATTAGGTATAATACAAATAAAATCCCCATCTCCAACATCATACCTTTATTCAGTTTTGTGAGAATTAACTATTAGATGTATCAAGTGCTTCTTGTAATCAATATCTAATCTAAATTAATTTATTTTCTATCTCATGAACCAATTTTGGCCCTATGATCACTTGGTCCTCTAACTTGTCCCAACTCAACAACGTTTTACATGTCCTTCCATACAAAGCTTGATAAGGTGGAATTCCTATAGAGACATGGTAGTTGTTATTGAAAGAAAAATCTACTAAAGGTAAGTAATTTTTTCTGATAGGCCCGCTGATCCATAACATACATCCTAAGAATGTATTCCATTACCTAATTAACTTTGTTTGTTTTCCCATGACTTTCAAGATAATATATAGAGCTTAAGTTTAACTAAGTCCCCAATGTTGATTGCAATATTTCCCAAAAAATGGAAGTAAACATAGGGTCTCTATCTAATATGTTATTTTTAGGAAACCTGTGAAGGCTTATAATCCCACTTATAAATATCCTTTCCATGTTAAGGTTAAACTAGAATTGGTAAAAGATCCAAAATGATTTTACTGTTGGTGTTTTACATGCCCAATGTTTTGGGTGTCCTATGGTATTGCATGTGATGAAACCTTCTTAAGGGCTTGGATAATTCCATTGTAAATTTCCCAAAAACTGTCGGTGTTAGATTGAGTGTGGTTGAAAAAGGTCGGATTGGCCAATTCTTATTTAGATTGACTAATGGTAGAAAATCTATTATTTATTGCTTTTCCTACTTTGGGTTTATATGGTAAAATATTTTTCACCATTATATGTGTGTGCTTGTTTTAATATGTTATAAAACCTAACAACTAGTATTAGAACAAAGTTCAATAGAGTCCTTCTAAGAAATATAAAGATGCATATAAGGCATTCTGATCATGTATGATAGTGTGTGTGTAGAGGTATAGAGGGTGATTTATGTAGGATGTGGATAACCTATTAGGGGGCCTACAAGTAACAGAAACAACGATTCATAAAAATTCGTCAAGTCACTATGGAGGAGAGACACCATTCATGTTGAGGGAGTTTACTGTACAAATAAAATAAGAGTCACAATCTGGTGGAAGTTTGGGGGCATGAGGCTATATAATAGAGTTGTAGAGAAGAGATCATGTTTCAGTAGTGAAAAGAGTATATATATAGGTGTGATGTCGCAAAGTACTTCCCTGATCAGTGGATAATACACATTATGCCTTAGATAGTGATTGGAGCCACCATTAGTGATTTAACCAAAGGAGAGAGTTATCCAAAATCACCTTCCTTTGTTTTCATTGATTTGTTGAGGGTCACATACAAGCTAATGACACGTTTTGGATGATATCTCGTAGATAAAGAGGACATCAAGGACTGAGGTCCAAGTTTAGGCTTTAATATGATCCCGTTGGATTTCAAATGAGTAGAGGTGAAATTACTAGGATTGGTACTTCAAATAATCATGAATGAGGTTAGAGTGGAGGGGGCTAATTGTATCAGTAAATGTGTGTTTTGAAGACACCGTTAAGAATAAAGGGTCATATACTTATTGCAGATCACATGGATATTGTCATTTCCTATGGAGCAACTAGTTTTGTGCACTCTAATAAAGATCTACCTACACACACTTTAAGCATGATTAAGTTGCATGGAGGATGTTTCTATTCCTACCTTAGACCACATAGATGTAGTTATTGGAAGTAGTAGAACCAAGGAAATATCAAGGGAAGTGACTGGTAGGATGTGGCCATGCATGGTGAGCATAATGTGAGTGAAGAAAATGATATATCATTCATTTCATAGTCAGTAAAACTCTACATGACAATGGTTTATTTCTCTACTTAAAAGAATAAAATTGTGTTTCTGTTTAACATGGAGTTAGTGTTGATGTGAGGCTTGTGGCAACTTGTTAAGGACGTGTTTCTTAGATCCTTTTGTGAAACTGAAGTAGGATGGTCAAGTGAACAATCATGGTGAGAGGTTATAAAGATTTTTTTTTCAATGACTATTTTTGTGATGATTTCTTTGTCATGGTGAGAATTTTGATTTTGATTAAGAAATTTCATTGGCTAGCACAAAATAGGGTCAAGTATTGCATCATTTTTCGCTAAGATGTTGCATGGCATTTTGACTAGCCCTAGATTGTGTTTTTATTCATTTCTATTGAGAAAAAGATGAACAAGTAGCTTTAGATAATATCTAGATCCATGCCTTATAGTCATGTGAAGTGACACTTGAAGTCTAGGCATTTTTAGCACGATCCATGTGTGGGTCATGGTAAACGTTGTTTCTTGGTTGAAGTTAAGCGAAAGATGGAAAGGGTTCATATGAAGTAGTGTCAGAAGAAGCACATGTAAGAGGAGGATGAAAAGTTATAGACACACACTGTAATAATCACTTGTATGAGAGTTTTATTTGATTATAATGTAAATCGAAATACAACTATAAGACCTAGTTAGGAATGCCTACCCCTAGTTCGTGAGTCACTTATGAAATTCTAGACATAGATTTAGGTAGATAGAGAGGGGGACATGATGTATTCCTAGATTCTTGGTTAATACTTTAATGGGGGTTGGTGCTTACCCCAAGTAAAGATTAAAGGGGTGAGTGTTATTTTTAAGGCCAGACTCGGTAAAATAGTCAAAATGGGGTTACCTTTGGTGGTTTGTGTTCCCATGGGTTTTGTTGTCCTATGGTATTGTATTGTATGAATCCTTCTTAAGGGCTTGGATAAATGAATTTTAAAGTTCCCAAAAGAGGTTTGTGTTGGCCTAAGTGTGGCCAGTGATGGAAATATTGGCCATTCCTTGGTTAAATTAACTAAGGGTAATAGATATATTGTTTGTTGATTTGGGTTTCCAAGGTAAGATATTATTTTCCATTGTATGTATGTGATTTTTTTCATGTGTTCTAAAACCTAACATGATGCATATTTGATGTCATAAGTTCCCCCGATTGGAATAAAATGGGTTCTTTTGGTTATTTAATTTTTATCAACTATAACCAAAATGGTATTATGTCTTAGAGATGTGAAGGGAAATCCTATTAAAAAATCCATGGAAATGACTTCCCATTTGGGCATAGGAATGTCATGAGGTTGCAAGAGACAAACCAGGTGGTGGTGATCATCCTTTACGTGATGGTATTCAAGTCACTTAGCAACAAATTGCGCTACATCATGCTTCATTCCTTCCCAAAAGAATATATTCTTCATTTATGCATACATATTCTTCACCCTAATATTTGCACAATAAAGTGATCTTTTGGGATTCCTTGATGTTAGTTCTTCTAATATCCCCTTCCTCGGGGACATATATCCTCCCTTGAAATTGAAACAATACACATGATTGTAGGTGATACCCCTCAAATTTATGTTATAACTACATCCAACTCTAAATAATTGATGTAACATTTAGGTGCCAAATATCTCCAATAATTTGTCCTAATATGTTGTCCCTTAGATTGATTTGTAAGGGTACTAAGGAGAATATCCTCTATCTTCTACTTAGGGAATCAACCACTACATTGTATTTTCCCTTGATGTAAGATATCCCAAATTCACACTCTCTTATAAGTTCACTCCATCGCCTCTACCTATAATATATATCTCTTTGCACAGAGAGATACTGTAAGATTTGGTGATTGGAATTGAGCACAAAGATGCATCCTATAAGATAATGCCTCCAAATATTTAGTGCTAATATGACACCTTCCAACTATAATTCATGTTTCGTGTAAATATCTTCATGAGTCTTCAATTTATTTGATTAATAAGGTATTACTCCACGACCTTGGATAAACATAGAACAAAATTATTTCTTCAAGGCATATACAAAAACTATAAAGTTCTTCTCCATATCAGGAACTTGTAGGATTGGTACACTGATTAACAATATTTTAATCTTAGTGAATGCAATATCACATTCCTTGGTTCACTCATACTTTATTAAATTGTGTTGCAAAGTAGTGACGAGTTTTGTAATCCTTGAGAATCATTTTGTAAACATTTGGTAGTACTTGTCTAAGCCCATAAAGCTTCATACCTCATTAAAATTATTGGGAATTGGCCACTCCATAATGACATTAACATTTTATGGGTCCACTAAGGTTCCTTCCCTTGAAATAATGTGCTCAATATAGTGAATCTCTTTCAAAAAAAGAGAACATTTAGACAATTTACCATACAACGTGTGTTAAGTACGGAAACACTACCTATAGTTAATACTCCTCATATTCCTTCTCATTCCTAGAATATATGAGGATATCATCTAATAAGACTTGCACAAATCAGTCCAAGTACTTACAAAATACTCCATTCATGCACACTAGCCTCTTTGGACCAAATTCCAGTGAAACTTTTCAATGTTTTGGTGGAAAATGTCATTTCACATACCGTCAGAATTGCAACGAAAATTGGGAAATTCAAAATACCGATGTGGCAATTCCGACAAAAAATGGACTTTCGTTGCAATTTCAATAGTATGTGAAACAATGTTTTCCAGCAAAATGTCAAAATGTTTCATCGGAATTTGGTCCAAATGGCCTAGTTATTAGACTCATGAATATTGTTGGCACATTGGTCAAACCAAAGGGCACTAGTATAAATTCATATTTCCCAAACCTTGTCCAGATGGTGACCTTTAGTATATCTCCTTGCTTAATTCTAAGTTGATTATGGCATGATCATAGATAAGTCTTTGAGAAAATTTTCGTCCCTTTAAGTTGATTGAATATATCATAAATTCAAGCTATAGGGTATGTATTCTTTATTGTGTCCCTATTCAAATATCTATAAGCAATGCATATTTGCAAAGAACCACCCTTCTTTTTGAAAAATATTGCTGGTGCACTGTAAGGAAAGATACTGGGTCTAATGAGACCTAGGTGCAATAACTCCTTTAGCTGCATACACAACTCACAAATATTAGGAGACATCATTCTATAATTTTTTTTAGAGATTTAATTTAACTCAATAGTAAAATTAACTTCTATTTTTGGAGGTAAACCTGGTAATTCCTTGGGAAAGCCATCCTTGAATTTTGGTAACTCAAGGTATCGATCTAAAGATGGTCCCACCTCCCCACTTACGACCTCTACTAAGTACAACCGACATCCTTTCCTTAGTAAATGATTTATGTTCATTGTTGAGATGAAAAGTAGGGACTGTACCTTTCTCTTAATACCTTGAATTTGAATTGACCTCCCGTTATCATCTAAAAAATCACTCTCTTCCCATAATAGTCCAATAAATTTCAATTATCCTCAAGCCAATTCATGCCTATGATAAGATCATAAGTAACTATGGTAATGATCTAAACTTTAACACTAGTTGTACACATCCCCAAGTCTACAAAACACTCTTCCACACAAGGTCCAACTGCTTTCTTTATCCTTGAATCCATTTCTACTAGATTAAAATTGTCATTCTCACAGGATTCTATCCACACTTATCTAATGCAAATGCAGAAATGAAATTATCTATTGCACTAAGATCAATAAGATTTTAAATTTAACACAATTAATATTACTTGAAGACTCCACCATAGTGGATTGATGTTCGACTAGGAAACTATCAATTACTTCATATATATGATGATTTCTACTCCTAATTGTAAATATGGGTAGTTACATTGAAAATGTGGACCCCATCACCCACAAGAAGCATTTTTAAGTGGGGTCAGAGTGCTAACTAATAGAGACCTCTAAGATGAATTCATTCCTCGGGAACCCCTATCCTTGATAACTACACATTAGGGGGTTTTGAGGTATAAAATGGGCCTCATAAGGGAAATAATAAAATAAGAGTAATAATAATAAAATAAAAGTTCTAAATTTTGGAGAGGAAAAAGAAAAAACTACTTTTCCTTATCGTATTTTTGACATATCTCCTTATCGGTTCACCCAAATTTCTAGTTTGGGGACTCCTTGGATGCGGAATTTAAGTACACGTCCAACGAGTCCCCAAACTCAAAATTTGCGTGAACCGATAAGGATATGTTCCAAAAATGCGATAAGACAAAGTAGTTTCTTCTTCTTTCCTCCATTTGTTTTTACAAATTTTACCCTTATGGTTGACATCATCATCTTGAATCCTACTAGTTCTTATAAAGTGAATTCTAATGGTACAATTTTTGTTTTGAGGCCCATTTTGTACCTCAAAACTCCCCTTATGCCTTGTGATTGTCTTGTACTTTCATGAATTCCTGATGATGCTTGTGATAATGCACTCACTACCACTTGAGGTGCAACCCTGTTTCCATAAGGAGGTGGCCTAAAGTAAACTGCTTGGAAAAGTTCCATGGGATCTTCCCCACATAGCCTAACTTTTGTGAGGAAATCATTTTCACACCAACGCTATGATTCCCTATAGATACGACTTGTTTTTTTGCATAATATGCAAATTCAATTGCGTGTGGCATGAAAGTGTTGGTTTCCACATACTGAATGTAATACCCCCATTTTGACATCTGGTATATATTGTCTATATTGTCTTGATGTGTAAACATTGGGTATATGCAATGTATGATTCCTAATGTGGAGCTCAAGGCCAAGGTTTTGTTAGTGAATTCCTAATATTGTAGAGGAATATATTATGTATTTTGTAGACAATGTATTAGTAAGACGTTGAAAATCTAAAAGCATGTAAGATTTGCAATGACAATAAAAATTCTAAGAATGGCTATGGAGGAAACAACAAAATGATGGGGTTTTGTTTTATCCACTACGGAGAGGTGAGGGGGTGTGGGAGAGTCAACCCTATATTTCCGAGAGTCATTTTGGGGACCCAAGAAGGTGTCATTACCACTATTAGGTTTTGTTGTAAGGAAGTGGTTGAGAGATCAACTCATGTGTTTAATGGAGAATAGGTTTGAGTTTAGAAATGGTATTCCTAGGTATGGGTTGAGTTGCTTATGGAAATAATCAAAGTACCTCATGAAAATGAATTCCATGGATCTTGAACCCTCTATGGTAGAGTCGTGACCCACTAGTGAAGTGTGCAATGTGAAATTGGGCCGAGAGTAGAGTGTGATACGTTTTCCTTCATCCTGAACCTTGTGTGGAAGACCCGTTGATAAATTGGACAAGTATGTTGCATATCCATAAGAGGCCATGGTATAAGTGGCATCTTGAGTGAAAGTTGAACCTTGGAGCATTGAAAACACCAAGAATCCATGTGGATTGTGAAAATTAATGAAGGCATGAGATATCTATTGCTTTAGTATATTGGACCTACTATACCAACCCGTGAGTAGCTCTAGAAGGGAAGGGGCACCTAAGGGACTGTGTAGTAGATAAGGGGACCTTCCTTGATCTAAGTGTGGTAGGTACTTGGGTGCCAATGCTGTATGAAGCTAATGGAGAAGCCTATAGATATGTGGTTGAGCTCATTGGTTTAACAATCATTGTCTTTATTTCTTTGTGGGATTGATAAACCTATATGTGCACTAGACTATCCTGAGTGTGTGTATCCATTGTTGTGAGTGAGCATGAGTATAGTCCTTCCTAGTGGATCAGATAGCTCAACTCAGGGTTGGTTTCTCAACTGAAATAATATAGGATATACAGATACCTATGTTTGGGTGGAACGTTGACCTCACATAGGCAGTTGCTTGGACTATTTCAGTTGAAAAGATGAGTGTTTTGTTGTTTATGAATTATCAAAAATTATATGTGATGGATGAATGTTTATTCATGTTGAATTGAATGAAATGACAACTTGAATTTCTCTAATTGCTCAATAGAACTCCTATTTATAATCTAAAAATGAATTTATTAATGTTATTCGTATGATGAACATATTAATTTAGGCATTAATTATACTGGTATTTCAATTGCATTTTCTACTGTAATGTTCAATTTGCACATGCACAAGTCTTGCAGCAGGAAGATGGTACTTTTACCTTATCCATGTGTTCAAATTGGCCAAGTGTTAAACTTCTAAATAAAAAAAATCATGCATAGTTTCCATGGTCGAAATAGTAGGGCCAAGGTCTAAGGCTGGAAGGGAAATTTTGATAAGTGTTCAACATAAGGTTGGCTTCTGACGTGTCAATGCTCTGACGCCAAAGTGTTGACATTGAAATCAATATAAGAATTTATGAAATTATGTTTTTTTGTGCTGAATTCCAACTCTCGATGTCAAAAACATTAGAGTCAACAAGTTGGTGTTGTTCGTTGGAAATCCATTTTGAGTTTCTGACTTCAGAATCCCAATGTCGGAAACATCAGATTCAACAAGTCGTGATGGTTTTGTAGGAAGTCGCTATGGAGTGCTGACTTTCGAATCCCAATGTTAGAAGCAATAGAGTCAACAAGTCAGGGAGATTTTGTTATGAACCAGTTTGTGGTACCAAATTTTGACTCCCGATGTACATAAGGTAGTAGTCAAAGTTTGTTTGTTGGAAATAGTTTTGTAGTTCCAAATTTAGACTCCCAATGTTGGGAACACCGGAGTTGAGAAGTAGGTATTATTAGTTTGAAGATCCATTATGTGTTCTGAATTTCAACTTCTGATATTGGAAAAATCAAAATCAACAAGTCAGGTTGGTTTTTTAGGAACCTGTTTTGCTCTTCTAGCATTCGACTCTCGTTTATGGAGTATAGTAGTCGGAGTTGGAAATTCTAGGGTTATTTATTGATATATATTTTATGGTTCCAACTTCTAACTCCCACTATAGGAAGTATTGTAGTCAGAGTGGGGAAGTTAGGGAATGTTTGTTAAGAACCAGTTGCGCATTCGGATTTTCAACTTGCCATTTTGGAAGTGTCAAAAAGGTGAATAAATGTCAGCAAGTTGGAATTTAGCCGTTAAAAGAGGAAATTAGCAGTCGGGATTGTTTGTAAGGTGGATTAAGGAATTGATCAACTAGTATTAATGATTAATTATGTAATCTAGCCTATGGATGTCTACAGTTTCACATTGTTTGGTATCAGTTGGGTGATTTGGAAGCACACTTTTGTGTAAGTCTCCCTCCAATGATCAGTTTGGTAGAGAGGGACATGATAGAATGGTATCGGAGTGAGACAAATTTCCATAATGTTATTGGAATGAGTTTCCCATCATCCAAAAAGGGCCACCGAGGTGGTCAGGGACATGACAGAGTGGTATTGGAAAAATGATTGCAACATTCGGGTTGTTTGGGATAGAATCCACACTTGCATGAAGAAATTAGATATGGTTTTGGAAAATTTCAGGTTCTGTTAGGTGACAAACATGGGGAATTCACATGGGAAATGGGTCCATTTTGGAGGTTCCACGTAGGAAATAGGTTGTGATGTGGACCGGTCACATCATGTCCGCATATATGTGATTTCATGTGGCAAATATTAAAAGTAGAAGGCAGATGAGGTCTAGACGTTGGATGGTGAGGAAATGTTTCCTCCACACCTTAGTTAGTTCTTGATGGAAGTCGTGAATGCTAGGACAATATAAAATGGGAGCTAACAGGAATAAGACATCACAACATGTGGAATGTTATGTGGTTTATGATAGTGGTAGAGTAGTCATGCAAGGGCTACGAATCAGGGAGTGAAGCATTCCCATGTGTGAATCAATGGTGTGTTTTAGAGATGTGACAAATATTTCCATGGAAAAAGGAAAGCAAGTATCATTGTAGAATGAGGGACAAGGAAATGTAATGGACTTTGAAAAGACTCTAGGTGGAGTAGGAATGGAATGCACTGCAACATTGGTAAGTGCTAGCTAGAAATATAAGAAAAGTCAGGTGGTCTTGGCCATAATTTCTTGAAGCAATTGAAGCAGCAAGGCATTGTGAACAAAGTGCATGGAAGGTGTCGTAACTACCGAGGAAAGATACATGTGGTTGAGATGTGGTTGAGATGATGGTTGTAGCAGAAATTGGAGAAATTGGTTGAGATGATGGTTGTAGCAGGAATGTTGATAAAAAGGGAAATTTGTCACCTTAAAAACTAATTTTGTTTATAGAATAAGAATTGTATGTTTGGAAATTAGAAAGTATGAATGATATACATATGTGTATGTATTGTATTTATACTTGGTGAGGAAATCATAGTCAATGATTCCTTGTTTGTGTGCTAGAGAGACCATGAAATTGGATCAACTATTATATGAATTGATATCATGCCATGTGTGCATGTTGTTTATGAGTTTAATAACCAGAGTAAAGGAGGACTTATGGTCATGTTGTGATAGTGCATGCCATTTGAGATAGTCATGGGTAATACCATATTGGACAGTTAGTAAATTGTTTTTGATGGGCCTATGCCTAAGTCCATTTGTGCAAGCCTCTCGTTTATGTTATGAAATATTTTAATGCATTATTAAGTGTGTCATAAATTACAAAAGAGCAATGAAATGATTGAATTAAGTTAAAAATATTTCTTTATTTGAACATTGAACGCATATATTTTGGGTATGGATGCTTGTATTCTTGGTCACTATGTCTACATGATTTGTAAATAAATTTTCAATATTTCCAAACTTGTGTTAAAGTTATAAATGTGAAGTGTCATAGCTAGAATGCATGAACGGATATTATGTTATCATTAAATCAATGCAAATATGCATTGAGTGATTGCGCAGTAAAATCTTTTGTAAATTTGTGGTTATGCATGCATATATGTGGGGAAACGTGTTAAGATTCATTGTGTGAATGCTTGGTTGTATTATATTGATTTATTGCAATTCATTAACAAGTGAGATGATAGAATTCTTGACAATTCTAATANGTAAATACTGGGGGGGGGGGTGTGAATCAGTATTGTTTCAGAGTAATCTACCCACTTCGTAACCGGTGGCAGGGGGCAACCCCACTTTTACCTATGGGAATTCGGGGGCAGGTCCCTCTAATCCCCAGACTGGCACATTTACTACCCCGGTTCGACCCAAGCTTCCCTTCCTGGCAACTTTAAATTTGCCAAATTTGTCAAAATTGATGAATGAACCGGTGAGGCATGACCCCTTGTGGCCACCTGTTCCCATCAAATTGCCATCGGACATCCCTAAATTTGAGGGAAAAGTTGGTGAATATCCTGGGGCTCATGCCACCACATTTCATTTATGGTGTTC
Source organism: Pseudotsuga menziesii (assembly GCA_001517045.1). Lineage (NCBI taxonomy): Eukaryota > Viridiplantae > Streptophyta > Pinopsida > Pinales > Pinaceae > Pseudotsuga > Pseudotsuga menziesii. The sequence goes on along the minus strand of LPNX011097524.1, from coordinate 179,787 downwards.
TTCGAATTCGCTAAATGAAGATTCAGTAAGGTTGAGGCTATTCCAGAGAACGTTAAGAGGTACTGCGGCAAAATGGTATATTGAATTGCCTTTTGCTGCTTTCAGTAGTTTCTAGGACTTGGCTAGTGCATTTCTTAGCCACTTTTAGCTTCTCGTCTGATATGATTTCGGAACAGACTTGTTGTCTACCTTTAGGCAGAACAAGGCTACCCACATCTTGGATCACATCCAAGAGTGGAGGAGGAGGAAGAGCCTTATAAAAGCCACTATCCCTCCTGAGTTTCTTTTAGAGTGGTTCCTTAAATCACTGTTACCCTACATATCTAAGGACGTATCCACCTCAGGAGCGACGAACGAAGAAGAAGCCATTCTCAGGGCCCAGCAACTGGATTTGATTTATTCACAATCTAGGATCTTGTATGAGATCATCCCTGAGGCACCGAGGCCTATGTATGATGTGGAGAAGCCTAAGCCTGGACCCCATCCCGATGGTGTGTTTGGGTCCGTTAACTCTCCCACCGTAGAATTTTTGGCTAAGCAACTTCATCAGTTGTCCATCAAGCAGTCTACGGCGGAGGCATCAAAGGCTGTCCCCCCCCCCCCCTAGAGGGCAAATGTTTTTGCACAAACCTCTCAGAAGGGCAATCAGCAGCCCGACGGGAAGAAAAAGAAAGCAAAGAAGGGAGAGGGAAACCAAAACAAGAAAAACCCGCGAACAATGCTGATGGGGGCAAGAAAGAAAAGAAGAAGGTTAAGTTCCCATGTAAGTTGTGCCACAAGGACCACCTTACTCACCTTTGTCCCCTTATGGATCAATTCCAGAAGCTGCTTAAAGCTCCACAACCAGCTGTCCTGAAGGATCCTTTTCCCCAAGGACAGAACTCAGCTTCAGCTTCTAATGTAGCAGGGGGCACTCAAAGTGCCCCTGACCCTAACTATATCAACATGGTTCGATCTTTGACTTTGTTGCAGAAAAGGAATAAAAATTATGAGAAAGAGACTCTTGAGAAGGGTAAAGCTGTAGGTGAAACTTCTAACCCTCTCACAATAGAGAAGCCTGCTGAAACTATGCTGAAGATACTGAAAGGTGTCTTCAAGAAGACCTTGCATAACCCTAATGCTAGGGTGGCTTCAAACTACTCTGTAGTTGAATATTTAGCTCAAACCCCATGCGCAATGTCGGCTTTAGAGGTGTTACAGAGCTGTCCTGCCCAGCGGGATGCCCTCTTAGCAGCTTTAGGCAGCATGGACTCATCGAGTCTGATGGCAAAATTTCATTTATTTGATGTTAAAATTCCCCTACCTTACCATGTAGCCTTATCAATAGATGTCATCCATGGTGGTAAGACCATTGGAAGGGAAGTTGTTGATGAGGGTGCTTCTACATGTGTTATGTCCTTGACCTGTTGGAAAGCTCTTGGATCCCCAGAGCTGGTCCAATCAAACACTTTACTTACTGCTTTTGATGGAAGATCCTTCTGTCCGCATGGTATCCTACCAGCTTTTGAAATTAAGTTGGTAGGAAAAGCAGTGTCTGTTGAGGTAGAAGTGATTGATGGTCCTTTGGACTACAATCTGCTTCTGGGAAGGAACTGGACTTATGCAATGTCTGCTATTGCGTCGACCATTTTTCGTGTAGTGGTTTTTCCACATGAGGGCAATTTGGTTACTATTGATCAACTTGATTATACTCGAAAAGGTCGTTTAGAGTCTAATGAGTCTGCTGTGCCATTGGTTGATCAGGTCAAACCTGTTGCACAGAGCTTGGGGGATGGAATGTACACATCACTAATGGGCACGTTTGATCTTCCAGCCCCGGTTAATTATATTGGTTCTACTAGTGTGGGGAATTCCATAGCCATGGTTGTCGATAGGAATGATCCTTGGGTTCTCCCATCCCCCCATGAACCGGAAGTGCCCTTATCAGTAGTGGAGGTAGCTTATCAAGCTATCACTCAAGCCACTATTGATCCCATTCCAGATCCTCTAACAGTCTCGGACGATCTGGAAGAAGTTTATTTGCCCACATGGGCAGAAAAATCTTCGCACTCTATAGATTGTTTAGACATGGTTTTACCTTCTGATGAAGCCATTTTGGAAGCCATGAGCAGACATGGTAAGATTTGTGAGGATATTCATCATCGTTCCTATTTTCTTCCAGAACTAAGCATAATAGAAAATCAAGAGTTTCGGTTGAGACTGTGAGAATATGTTGATATACCTATCAACCCCTTACCTAGGGAAGGAATTTTTGCTGAGGGGAATATGGAAAATATTTCCGCCACTATACCTATTAACATCTCTGTAAACCCTGATGTCGTGGAAAACATATATATAGGTGCAAATTGCTCTCCTGAAGAGATTTCCATCTATACTACCCTGTTTAAGGAATTCCACGATGTCTTTGCCTGGTCATATGAGGAGATGCCAGGCATAGATCCATCGATTGTTGAACATGAAATCCGAACATATCCTGATGCCAAGCTGGTTTGACAAAAGTTAAGACCTGTTAACCCGCGCAAAACGGCGGCTGTGAAGGCTGAAGTTGAAAAGCTGTTGAAGGTTGGTTTTATCTATCCCATAGCTTTGACTGAATGGGTATCCAACCCTATTCCTATTGATAAGAAGCAAGGGACTATTCGTGTCTGTACAGACTTTAGAGACCTCAATAAAGCATGTCCTAAGGACAACTATCCCACGCCATTTATAGACCAGATCATAGATGCTTGTGCGGGAAGTGAGGTGTTTTATTTTATGGATGGTTTCTCCGGATACAATCAAATTCAAATAAAACCGGAAGACCAACATAAAACTGCTTTCATTTGTCCTTGGGGTACCTTTGCATACAATAAAATTCCCTTTGGATTGAAAAATGCTGGGGCAACCTTTCAACAGGCTATAACTTTGCTTTCCATGATATTAAAGCCATTGTCGAACCATACCTTAATGATCTTCCTGCACATTCTTGTAAGAGGATTCAACATCCAGATCATTTATGGTTAATATTTGAGAGATGTAGACATTATAAAATCCGCTTGAATCCCCACAAGTGTGTATTCTGTGTCGAGTTAGGAAGATTACTTGGGTTCATTGTCTCTAGTAGAGGCATCTAAGTGGATCCTTTGAAAGTTGAGGCCATTGTAAATCTGCCTCATCCTCGTTCTCTCAGGCAACTTCAAAGCCTGCAAGGAAAGTCTAATTTTCTTCGACTTTTTATTGTTAACTATGCCAAGATTACTAAGGGTTTCATGCGCCTGCTCAAACATGACACCCCATTTGTATGGGATGAAACCGCACAACTTGCTTTCAAGGAATTGAAAAAAGCTTTGCTGTCGGCACCCTTATTACATCCACCAGATTATTCTAGGGATTTTATATTATATCTGGCTGCGTCGGAGTCGACCATTGGGGTAGTACTAGTCCAGGAGGACGATAAGCTTGTAGAGCATGTCATTTATTATCTCAGTTGTGCTTTGGCTGGACCTAAACTTAGATACTCCCATGTTGAGAAATTAGCCTTAGTAGCTGTTTACGCTTTGCAGAGGTTACGTCACTACATTTTACTGAGGACCACCACAGTAGTGGCGGATGTGAATCCGTTCCAATATGTTTTATCCCGACGGATTGTTGGGGGAAAATTTAACAAATGGATAGTCATTCTCCAAGAGTTTGACTTGGATTTCCAGTCTTCTAAGTCTAAGAAGTCCTTATTTTTTGCTGAACTTATAGCAGAATTTCCTACTGAAGAAGATGTAGCGGTTAAAGATGACTCATTCCCAAATGAGCACATCTTCTTGATATCCACCTCTGATCCTTGGTATGGAGATATTCTTATATATCTCCAGACTTTGAAGTACCCTGTAGCTTCCTCAAGGGAGGAACGACGTAAATTACGCCTTCATGCAAAGAATTACCTCATTATAGGAGATACCTTATATCGACGAGGGGTAGATTCTGTCTTGCATCGTTGCCTTACCCATGAGGAAGCAGAGATTGTCCTGAATGATTCCCATAGCGGAGCATGTGGGGGTCATTTATCTGGGTTGGCCACGGCCCATAAGATATTGCGTGCCGGTTATTTCTGGCCCACGATCTTTAAAGATTGTGTGGAAGCAGTGAAGCACTGTCATCCGTGTCAACTTTACACCAGGAAAATGTGGTCACATCCTGCTCCGTTATTTCCCGTTGTCTCGGTAGGCCCCTTCATGAAATGGGGGATTGATTACATGACATGCAACCCAGCCTCGACTGGGGGGCATAAATACATCATTGTCACTGTTGACTATTTTACAAAATGGGCAGAGGCAATGCCTACTTTTAAAGCCGAGGAGGAAACAACAGCTTTCTTTGTATTCAATCAGATTATTGCATGGTTTGGTATACCCAAAGTGATTGTCACTGACCATGGTAGTCATTTTCAAAATAACATGATGACAGAACTGACTACTATGCTCAGATTTAGACAAGAACATTCATCTTCGTACTATCCGCAAGCAAACGGTCAGGTTGAGGCTGTCAAAAAAACTTTAAAAACTATTCTTAAACGTACAATTGATGCAACCCGTTCTAACTGGCACATCATGCTATATCCTGCTCTTTGGGCCTACTGAACTAAGGTAAAAACTGCTACAGGTTTCTCCCCTTTCCAACTCATTCATGGAGTGGAAGCAGTTACTCCGATTGAATGTGAAATTCCATCTTTAAAGATAGCTATTCATGTGTTACCTGATACAATGGAGCTTGAGGAACGTCTGGTACATTTAGAACACCTTGAAGAACATCGTAGAGATACGTTGACTGCTAATCAAGCTCATAAAAATAGGGTCAAAACTCAGTATGATAAATCGGTCAAACCTTGGGTTTTCTCTGAGGGGGAACTTGTTTTGCTTTGGGATCAAGACAAAGAACCCCCGGGGGCAAGAAAATTCAAGGCCATGTGGTTAGTACCTTATGTCGTGTCAAAAGTTTTGAAGAAGGGCACATATGAGTTAGTTGATTTTGATGGGAATAAGCTGCCTGAGCCTAGAAATGGGCTCTACCTGAAGAAGTACTATGCTTAGGATTAGCACTTTTTCTTGTATTTTTATTGTATGTATTTTCATGTACATTAGGTTGTCGGTTTTGTTTTTTATATTATCTGTTGGTTGTTGCAGATGTCTTCTAAAAGGTATATAGGTTTCGCTGATGGCGCCAGCCGTCACACTTGTAACTTAGCTTCGGCAGCATGGGTTATTTATTCTCCCTCAGGACAGCTTGTTTCCGCAGGAGGCACTTGTATAGGTCCTGCTTCTAATAATGTTGCTGAGTATAGGGCTGTAATTGAGCTCCTATGGGATGCTTTGTCACGTGGTATCACCCAGCTTGAGGTTTGTCTGGACTCTCAGTTGGTGGTTTCCCAGCTCAATCGGGCTTATCAGGTACAAAATCCTATTTTATTACGTTAGTTCATGCAAATTCATTTATTGGAAAGACATTTTGAGGTTATTACATTCAATCATATTCCACGAAATCAGAATTCATTGGCTGATGCATATGCTAATCACATTTTAAATTGGCATCTCACACACATTTTATAAAGATATACAACAAACATATGAAAAACATTTGTAAATAAACTGACAACAAACAACAATATATATATATATAATATCTGTTCATAGATAGGTCAAGTCTGATCCTCAGATCCCGTCATATACAAAATATACAAAAATGTGGATCTTAGTCCATCAAAATGTCCTAGATCTACACGGGACCACCCTGTTCACTTGGACCACCTTGGTCCCCATGGTCCCTCTGCACTCTAGCTTCCTCAGCCTCCTCGGCTTCAGCAGCCTCCATAGCCTCTACATATACAAGCACCGCTCTAACTACTCATCTAAAAAGATGCAACCAGACCGGTGGAACTCCAACAATGAACTCTTGCATGGCAGTCGGGATATGCTCTATCCGCAAGGTAGGTACTCTTTGGGTCAGCTTGGCCAGCTTCCCCTCTAGAACCCCGATCAGTCTCGGGTCTTCACCTATGACAGGACGAACAAACATGCGTGGGTTCCCTTCAGGGCGGATCGGTCCAATATCTGCATTTTGATACATTTATAGGATTAAGACTTGTACATATGTATATATCTATCATTTTAAAATACATTAAAATTTGAAAAATGATAAAAATTAAACATTCTTTACCTAGCTCTCCACATGCTCCTCCTGGAGGGAGGACAAGGTCTGGGTCACCTCGAAAGTCCATGCCGTCATATGGAAACTGCTCCAGTGCTGGTAGTTGTCGTTCCCACCAGGTATAGAAATCATCATCATATACACTATGTACTGTGTCTCCTCCTCCTTGACGAAGGAATATGTATCCCCACCTGCTTAGCCTCGGCTGACGTGGAGATCTGACCGGTAGAGGTATGGCAGGGCTCAATGCTGGTACTCTCTCTTGAAGAAGGCCACAAATATGCTTGCATAACCAAATTGTTTCTGCCTTCCTCTCTTGCAATCAGACAGTTGTCTCTTCATGATAGGGACAACTCCCGAACCCCAATCATAGAGAGCACCACAAAAATAGTCCATTGCCAGCCTCATTTGGTTTTGTGTAGCCAAATGTAAAGAAGAGGATCCTAAAATCCTCACGATGGTGCTAGCAAGTACCTGTAGAGTAAAGTCACGGATATGTACAACAGGGACGTAGCTCCCTCTCTTTTGAGTACCTGGTGTGCAAAATACATTTATGTAGTTTTGAACACTTAAAGGGTCACCGCCCTTGCCGGTGCACTCTAAGTTGACTGGTGCTCCTCGTCGTGACAGAACGGTAATGAAATACATGTCTTCAGTAGTAATCTCCAAGGTTTCACCCTGTAGGTTGAACATCCCCAAATCATGATCCCAATAATTTATCATGAACTTAAGTAGGCGGACATTGGCCCACATGGTTGATGTGCAAAAGAATTTTAGTAGCCCACTCGTTCGCAATGCATGTATAGTGGGCGCACTTTGGAGCGCTGCTTGGTCCATTATTTCATGCTCTCGTTCCCTCCATTCCAGAACCATCTTTTCACCTAGCAAAACAAGTAATTTGATTCAGTCATTCCATATAAAATTTCAAAATTTTTGACTATCTTTAGCCTTTTATCCTTCATGCAGCACACGCGACTGTCTAGTTAGACATGTCGCGTACTGTACGCGACTGTCTAGTTAAGCAACTTGCGTACAGAATGCGTGTACGCGAGTCTTCACATCATCAACCTGCATACGCGCCGTGTCATCTTTAGGATACTTTTAATAATGGAATTAAGACTCAAAATTCATAAATGCTTGGATCAAAATGAAGAGCTGAAGGTGTAGGCTTACCTGCAACTTGCGGAATTCGATTTCGTCAGTTCAAATGTTCACAATGATCGAACAAAGGTAGAAGGACAAACTTACTTTTTTTGGCTCAAAATTTCAAATGGTGAGTTTTGTTTTGATTTTCAACTATTTATAGAAATTATATTTCTTTAAGTGGGTCTTTTTCTATAGTTTGAAAATTCATTCAACTAATACCATATTTTCTTTATGCTTTGGAACAGGTTTTTCACTATTACAAAGTGTTGTTGCTCCAATAGGGTGGTTTTGTCATTTCCAATACATTTTGGCATCTTTATTCAATCCACATTAACCTTAGCATTCAACATTTTGCCACGGAATATGGTATTATAAGCCATTAGTTCCCTGTTTTTATCATTGTTCTTCCGTGGATAGGACACTTTTCAATGAGTACCTTCCTTTTAAGCCTATGTTGTTCTTTGGTACTCATGCCACAACTGTTTAAGGGATAGGGGTATCCTCTTAGCTATTTTTCATGCCAAATAGATTTTCTTTTGAACCTCTTTTTACAAGCTATCCTTTTATAAGACTCCCCTCCCTTATGGAGTTTCTTTAGGCCCAGGTATGACTCCTTCAAAACAGACTTGACTGCCGAGTTAACTCATCCGTTCAATCTCGTTAAGAATATGTGAATGGGCATCCACATTGGTGGCAGGTTATCTCTTTCTCAGACCATGCGGAATAATACGAGAAAGGATCGCTCTCTTTTCTTTTTGAATTGAGAAGAGTATTATCAAGTATAGGTTTATCACTTTTCCGGACTTGAGGGACTAAATTTATGGAAAAGGAACACCCGGTTTGAGCTTAGTTTTCTCTTTTTCGTGCTCTGGACCTAAACATGAAAAAGATTCCGAGTGTACTTTGTGTCTTTGTCATGCTCGTTAAACACTTAAGAACAAAGCAATGAGTTTATTGTTGTAAGCCCCATTTCTTGTAACCAAATGGATCTTTCCGAGTGATCTTGCTTTCCTTCACACTCGTAAAACTCAAGCTATTTTATGCTATTTTGGAAGGAGCGTTGGGTAGGTGGTAATTTAACCTTTTTCGGACCTCCTTGACTAAGTACGAAAAAGGTTCACCTTTTCTTCTACGGAAGTTAAGAGAGTTATTATGTGGTATGTTTTATATTTTTTCGGCCTCGGGAGACTAAATTGGACGAAAAAGGACCCCTCTGGAGTCTTCTTTGGAGTTTTCAGACTCTCTAAATGTGAAAAAACCAATTGAGCATGTACTAGTTTGGGCTCATTAAATCCACGAATCAGTGACACTATCAAGCATTATTTTCCCGTCTCTTCAAGCTTGTTAAAAATGAAGAGGGATCCGAGTTAACTTTCCTGGACTCGCTAAAATTTAACAGGGAAGGTAAGGAATAATTTTTCTCTTGTTTTTAGTAATGGCAGCATGTCCTCCTTGAACATAGCACTCCTTGTCTTTTCCGGTATCCATTTTTCAGTGATCGCTTTTCGTTCAGCTATTACTTTGGGTTTTCTACTCCTCCTCTTGTTTGTTATACCTGGGGAATGTGATCATGTCTCCTACATGACAGATAAGTCTAGTTGTTCTATATATAAGTTAACCGCTGCCTTGGGTCATCTCTGTGTCATGCTTATTTTTCAAGGACTTCACCGAATGTTTGATCTCTATCCTGATCCCATTATTGTTATTTCTGTTATCTATTGTGTCTCCCTTCTTTTTCCCAGTTCCTAGTCACTCTTGTGATCCGTTGGAGGATCTATTGCCTTCCTTATCACAGCATGGTTCCATTTCAGTACTTCTTGATGATGAAGACCTAGAGTTTTGACGATCGTACCTCAGGATTCACTTTTATCATTCATGAATTCCTCAAAGATTATCAAGACCTTAGTTCCTCACCTATGGACTAAGTTGCACAAGATTATGTTCTATTCATATACATAGATTCCAGTTCTTTGACGACTCATCATTATTGTATATTGTGGCTTCGATCGACCTTTCAAGTGGTTTCATACCCATATCATATGATGTACTCAAATATTGTAAAGGAGCTAGTGTTCCAATAAATTGAACATAGCATCCTCAGATATGACTTTGTATATGACATTTCTATGTAATTGTTTCAGGTACTCTCTTTGCTCCATTGGATTTCTGAGTTCTCCAAAGATAAAAATTATAATGTATTTCGGCCATCGCTTCCCTCTGACCTCACACATTAGGGGCATCTGTTATCCACCTGAATGGCACCTCTCCGTTCGAGTGCCAACATCCCTCATGTTGGCACACAAAAGGACATTTATGGATTGAGGGTTGCCCAAAACACTATAGATGGGCTTATTATGAACTACATTTATCATCCATCCAGCTGGTTATTTTTACTTTTAAATATGTCAAGTCCTGTACGCGACTCTTCTTATATGCAACTCGCGTTTTGTACACAAGTGTTGGTTATTGCATCTCGCGTACAGATTTGTACGCGGGTTACCCTTAGAGCAGCTCACGTGTCATACGCGAGTTTCCAGTATTGATACCCACATACACCTTCCTTTGACATTAAAAATAAAAACTCGTGATTACTTGAGATTTGTTAAGCCCTTAACCTTAATCACCTTAACTGTCTCAACCTCCTCAACCCTCGAAACTGCCTTATTTCACCAAGTATAAATACAGGCCTTGGGGAGGGTGTTGAAGAGAGATAATTGAAAGCAAAGTTATGCTGGTGGAGTTTATTCAAAAGTATTTGGAGCAGTGGAACTCAGAATCCTTTGGTTGCAGAGGAGTCCTTGTCTCAGGCGTTGGGTTGTAATCTGAACTCATTCATTATTGTTAATAAAGAGAATCCTTCTTCCATATGTGTCTTGAATGTCTTTCATGTATCATGGTTTGATGAATACTTATGATTAAGCACTCTTTATATGATTTATCTAACCTGTTTTATATGCATGTATCATCTTGTATTTGGAGGATTTTCTCTTGGCAGGTGAAGGAGAAGCAACCCAGTAGGCTTTGGAGGAGAAGCAGAGCGGAAGAGGACAAAGCTAGGATCAACTGTCGTGTATCGGGTGAGTCTTTCCTATCCTCCTATTTCCTTTACTGTATTCTAGAGTCGATTTCCTACAAGTTTCATGAGTATGTTGGTAACCCCAGACCTTCGGTTATAAGGTTTTTATTCATATACAACACACCCACACCCTGGTTTCTTCCTGCACCTATAGACAAGGATACACCTATACCCTGATTTTCCAGCCACTACTGGAAGGAGGCTAAGACCCCCTTACAGGCATGTAGCCTGTCCTAACACCACCCTACCACCTTAGTATAATAGATTTCTTTCTCCCTCCATTCTCTGTCTGGTCCATTGGTCTTTGTCTTATGCTATGGCTACATCAATCTTAATGACATCGACACTTCTCTATTCTCAAGGTTCTATTGCACTTTAGATTTGCATTTTAAATTGCACAGAGACATCCATAATGATATTAAATCTTCTACTATATATATTCTTCATTCTTTATAGATCATTGCATCTTTTCAAATGAACCTCATGGCATTTCATTTTCAAGGCACCTCTTTAGATCTCTATTATTAAACATTTAATTTATATTTATGTCTATTATAGATTTTAAGTAACTAATTAAAACTATATTGATCATCTTCTAGTCTACGGGCATCATCCATTTCATTTCTACAGGCTTCCTTTAGATGCTAATACTCAATACACAGAGTCACATTATTCTTCTTTTATCCTCTCTACCCTCCGTTCTTTACTTCTTCAAATACTCACATTAAACTACAAAAATATCTCTGTTCTTTTCTTGGATTCAAGGCATCAAGTTTTCATTCCCAAATCGCAGAGATACAATTTTACTTCTCTGGTATTTATAATACTTCATATCTTCATTAAAAACAACAGAGACATAGCGTAATTTCTTTCCACTGAAACTGGCGTTCCTCTATCTTTGTCGGCATCTCCAAATCCATGGCCTTGGCTAAAAATATCACTACAATCAACTTGATTCGGAGGAATCAATATCAACCATTGATTTGAAAACTGATTCATATGAACCGTCCAACTGTGGAAGCCTTTAACATTCCTCTAATCGATTCAAAACTGATTGATCGTGCAACTTCTATTCGCGGAATGCACCTTATCTGTCAATCAAAACCCGACCAATATCTGGACCGATGATCAACGTGGCCCCTATCACTTTCCGTGGATTTCAACATGGAATTTCTTCGCGCTAGTTCAATCAACAGAATTGTCTTTGACCGTAGATCTATCTCCGCTCGCTATCAGGACCGTTGATCAACGTGGCCCCTACCACTTTCCGTGGATCTTGATTTGAACTTTCTCCGTGCTAGTTCAATCAACGAAATTGTTTCCGACCGTAGATATATCTCCGCTCACATATCTTTCATCCGATCTCTCCACCAGTTAATCCATTCTGCAAATATTCATAAATTATTTTGTCCTTGCATGTTACATCAACGGAATTGATGTTGGTCGTTGGATAATCTCAAGCTACTAATCTGACCTTTCATTTTACCCATCGTTTAACAGCATTCCGACCATATATCTTGCTATTGGATTTTAATTTTGAATGTTGATCTTCGTCCATCTTCCCATATGAAACATCGACCGCCATATCATCGTCCATGCTGGATATTCCTCTGCGGGCATCCTTTTCCCTTTTCGGGCATCCATAGCCCTCTCTGCGGGCATATTAAGTTCCTATGAGCTTTCTTTTATCCCCAGTGAGCATGTTTAATCCCCTGTGGGAATATAAGCCCTTGTAGGCTCCTCTTAAGCTCTTTTGAGCTTCCTTAGCCCTCACTGCGGGCATATTAAGCCCTTGCAAGCTTATGCCTTAAGCCCTTGTGGGAATTTCCAAATGCCTCATTAACCATGTGATTTTGACACTTAGTCTAATTTTTGTCTTCATATATAAAACAACTTTTTCTTCACTTTAGTAGATTCATAACTTTTTCTTCAGACATGCTTAAGGAGAAATAATACCATGGTTATCTAGAAGACCTCCATGTGTTGCAGGAATTTACTCTAACCCATAATATAGGGCGGGAATCTTTCTGAGGCTACTTAGCCATTTTTGCATCCACTAGTGCAAAACCCTGTTTTGGAAATTATGTATTTTAATCCTCACACACTCTTAAAACAATATGAGACCATGGTCATGTGAACCCATCAACAAGATTCAACATGATTCTTTTAGTTCATTTTTATCATCTACCTAGAAAAAATGGTGGGCATTTCCCTAAGACGCTTTATGCAGTTTTTGCTAAATTTCTATACAATCATTTTCCAGTTTTACACAGAGTTGTCATATCTTACCATAATGATGCCAAATTGCAACCATGACTTGTTGATAGCTCCAGGACACCATAATGAGTATTTCAAGTCTCATCACACATGCCACATCACCATATATGCCATGTCATCACTTCTTTTGACATTCCTTTGTCTTTTCCTGAGTTTTCCCTGCCATCATGTCTTGGTTAGTATTTTGTCATCATTGAACTCTTCTTGACATCAATGAAAACTCTTTCCAACCTATATTTCCATATTTCTCCATAGTGATGTCATAATACAACAATGGCTTCAACTTCATGCCACATCAACATTATATCCTCCTTATCATCATTCATGCCATGTCATGACTACCTTTGACTTTCCTTTGACTTTCACTGAGTTCACTCAGGCCATTATGTCCTTGGTTATTCTATTGACATCACTGAACTCCTTTTGACATCAATGATAATCATATTACATATTACCAACAATCTCCCCCTTTGGCATTGATGGAAACACCTAAATATTCTCCCCCTTTGACAACAATGACAAAGGATAACCTTATTTATGCCCTTTGTTGTAACCAATTTGACATAGAATTTTTTCAATTGTTCCCTATTATACCACTGCCCTTCTTTTCCTTCTCCTCCTCTAATTAACTTGGACTTGGTGTTTATTATCCTTACTAACATTTTTCTTTACCTTCTTGTAGTTTGGTCTTTGAATGATAACCACTCTGAATGAGAATTTGGATGATAAGCGCATGGACTCCCCCTGTCACAATGCTTCTCTTCTTTGCAAACATATCCCATGTTCAAATCTGAGATCAAATCCATTTGTAGTATCTAATACCATTTTGTCACTTCTACACTTCTTCTTGTTTTTGAGGAAGATAGTCTTAAATACCAATTGCAATATTCTGATTTTTACTCCCCCTGAGTATGTGATCCCTTCTTATGCTCTTTTTCAGGTTTTTTCTTCTAGGTGATTCTTCTCGAGTATCATCCTCTTGTTTGGTACCTGTTTCATCTTCTCGAATGTCTTCTTCTTCTTCTACATCTGTTTGTGTGTCAACTGGATCCTCATCATCTTCACTTTCATCACTGAGTATACTCTCTTGATGTTTGAACTTCCTTGTTTTTAAATCATCTACCTTAACATCAGCACTCTCAACAATCTTATGTAGTCTGAAATTGTAGCATCTATATGCCTTTTTGGTAAAATAATATCCAAGGAAGATACCTTCATCAGATCTAGCATCAAATTTTTCGAGATCCTCATCAAGCCTTTTGATGTCACATTTACTACCAAAGACCTTGAAGTATTTTAAAGAAGGGGCTCCCCCAAACCATAGCTCATAAGGAGTCTTATTACTATTTCTCTTAAGCTGACCTTTATTTAAAATGTGCACTATTGTGCTTACAACTTCTCTCCAATATCGATCAGGCAATATTGCTTCATTGAGCATAGTTTTTGTAGCCTACTGGACTGTTCTATTCCTTCAGATATTCTTTTCTTCAATTCTGTTACTTCATTTTGTGTACAACTTTAGATCTTCTTTTTCTTTAATTCTATTACTTCATTTTAGTTGTCTCTGACTGATCTTTCTTATTCTTTGATCTAGGTTCTTGAGAATTTTAGAGCAGACTTTCAACTTCAGCTCCACCACCATCACTAACTTATTCATCATCATCTTCATCTCCACCAGTTTATTCTTTTATATCTTCATCTTGCTTTCCATCATAATGGATGTCATTCTCATCTACAAAACTGTTACACTCCTCATCATCTTGGGAAACTTCTTTGATGTTTGAACTCTTTGTTTCTTCTCCACCTTTGGGGTGTTCCTTTCTTCTCCACATATTTCCATGAGGTATTTTTCTTACTGGTTTCTCAGTTTTTATCTTCCGTACTTTCTTATGAGTTTCCTTGGAAGGTCTGGATGTCCCATTCTTGCAATGTCTTGCAAAGTGTCCAAATTTGTGAAACATGAAATACAACCTATGTCTTTTTCTATTATAGATGTTGGTGTCTTCTTTCGTTATCAGCCCTTCATCTTCTTCTTTGATTCTACAATCATCAGCCTTGTGACCAAACTTGTGATAGCAATGACAATATCCATAAAACCTTTCTTTATGATTGAGGAATCTTTTATGTTTCATCTTCTTCCATTCCTTCTTTTGTTCTTGACCTTCTACTGAAGCATTGTCTCTTAGCTTACATTCTCTGGCCATATTTCCAAAATTATGACATGTGTAACAATGACCAAGAAAGATTTGTTGGACCCTTCTTCTCATTGGTCTTTTAAGTGTCGTATCAGTTCTGTTTTTAGTCTGAGAGGTGGGAGTAGATTTAGGACTTTCCTTCTTAATAATTGGATTCTTTAGTGCAACAACATAACTTCTATTATTTCTTTCTCGGTTTCTGAAGGAGGAACATTCTAGCTTCCTTTCATTGTCATACCCTAAACCGGTTTTATCTCTTGATGGTGTTTGGCTACTCAAGATGTCATCTAAAGTCTTTTAGCTATTCTCAAACTTTGTTTTAATATATTCTTCATCCAACTTCTTCCTAACCAAAGTAACTTCTTCTTCAAATTTTTTAGATTTTTTTATTTCTTCCTTAAGCTTCTCGTTAATGGTCTATTGGTCTTCTAGCTTATTTATTTCCTTTGTGAGGTTATCAACTTCTTGTCTTAATCTCTCGTCCTCTTCCATGTGGTCTTCTAGCATCTTTATTTCTTTCTTGAAGTTGGAAACTTCTTGTCTTATGATATCAACCTCTTTCATGTGGTATTTCATTTATTTCTTGAGGTTAGCCACTTCTTGTCTTGAATTGTGCAGTTCTTCTTAGAGGATCTTGACTTCCTCTCTCTTTGATTTCTGCTTTTCTTGATACTTTGACAATTTTGTCTTTCAAGGAATTGTTCTTCCTTCTAATTTTACTCAATTTTTCCAAGGCACTTATGAGTTCTGCTTCTAAGTTCACCTCTCTTTCTTCATTTGAACTATCTTTTGAAGCTTGAGTTATTGTCCCTATGAATAGATTTTCTTTATCTTCACTTATACCTTCACTCTCATACTTGCAAATGGAAAGGCTTGCTTTTTCTATATTTTCATTTGAATAAAGCTTTTCCAAGTTGAACCAGAGTTCCTTGGCTAAGGCACATAGTCCAATATCCCTTTTGATATATTGAGGTAATCCATCTAATATGGCCTCCATTTCATTTGCATTATTTTTCTTGGCCTACTTTTGTGTTGGAGTCCTTACTTTTTTTGGTGGGGATTAATTAGTGATCACTGCATTCCATACATAACGTCCTAATGATTTCAGATAACTTTCCATTCTTGTACTCCAAAATATGTATTCTTCTTTTTGAAGTATAGGAGATCCATTTTCTGTGTAAATCTCTCCTTGTTGATCCATAGTGGTTTTTAATAGGATCTTCCTTCTAGTGGTTAAACTACTAGTTAAGGATCCTTCTCTGATACCAATTGTTAGAATATTGGTCAATACTGAGAGGGGGGGTGAATCAATATTGTTAACTTTTTACCTTTTAACCACTTAAAAATTTAATCAAAACATGGAATCAACAAGATACACAAAACACATAACAACAAGAATACACAGAACACAATTTTTAACGTGGAATCCCAATAGGGTAAACCACCAACTCATTCTATACTGCAAAATTGTATTTACAAGAGTTATTTGCAAGCAACCACTTGCTGGAGACAACAATCCCCAAGTTTCTCAGCCACCATTGAAGGATGCACCCACACCCTGGTTTCTTCCTACACCTGCATACAAGGATACACCTATACCTTGATTTTCTAGCCACTACTGGAAGGAGGTTAAGACCCCCTTGCAGACATGTAGCCTTCCCTAGCACCACCCTGCCACCCTAGTATGTTATATGTCTTTCTCACTCCATTCCCTATCTAGTTCACTGCTCTTTGTCTTATGCTATGGCTACATCAATCTTAATGACATCAACACTTCTCTGTTCTCAAGGTTCTGCTGCACTTTAGATCTGCATTTTAAATTGCAAAGAGACACCCATAATGCTCTTCAATATTCTGCTATATATGTTCTTCATTCCTTATAGATCATTGCATCTTTTCAAATGAACCTCATGGCCTTTCATTTTCAAGGAACCTCTTCAAATCTCTAGTATTAAATATTTAATTTATATTTATGTCTATTACATATTTTAATTAACTAATTAAAACTGTATTTATCGTCTTCTGGCCTACGGGAATCATCCATTTCGATTCTACAGGCTTCCTTTAGATGCTAATACTCAATGCATAGAGGCACATTATTCTTCTTTTATCCTCTCTATCCTCCATTCTTTGTTGCTTCAAATACTCACATTAAACTGCATAAATATCTCTATTCTTTTCTTGGATTCAAGGCATCAAGTTTTCATTCCCAAATCGCAAAGATACAATTTTACTTCTCTGGTCTTTATAATACTTCAGATCTTCATTAAAAACCACAAAGACATAGTGTATTTTCTTTCCACTGAAATTGGCGTTCCTCTATCTTTGTGGACATCATCAAATCCGTGGCCTCGGCTAAAAATACCACTACAACCAACTTGATTTTGTGGAATCAATATCAGCCATTGATTTGCAGTCTGCCTTCATCTGATCCGTCCAACTGTGGAAGACTTTAACATTCCGTCTAACTGATTGATAAACGTTGCCCCTACCACTTTCCATGGATTTCAACTTGGAATTTCTCCGCACTAGTTCAATCAGTGGAATTGTCTCCGACCGTAGATCTAACTCCACTCTCTATCAAGACCGTTGATCAACGTGACCCCTACCACTTTCTACAAATTTCGATTTGAACTTTCTCCACACTAGTTCAATTAACGAAATTGTTTCCGACTGTAGATCTATCTCCGCTTACATCTTGTCCATCTGATCTATCCACCATTTAATCCATTCCTCAAATCTTCATAACTTCTTTTGTCCTTGCATGTTACATCAGTGGAATTGATGTTGGGCATTGGATAATCTCAACTGCTGATCTAACCTTTCATTTTACCCGTCATTTAACAAGAATTCGACCATAGATTTTTTTATTGGATTTTACTTTTGACCGTCAATATTCATCCATCTTCCCATATGACACATCGACCGCCATATCATCGTCCATGCTAGATCTTCCTCTACGGGCATCATTGGCCCTTTCTGGGCATCCATAGCCCTCTCTGCAAACATATTAAGCTCCTACGAGCTTTCTTTTAACCCCAGCAGGCATCTTTAAGCCCATGTGGGCATATAACCCCTTGCAGGCTCTTATTAAGATCTTGTGATATTCCTTATCCCTCACTGCGGGCATTTCCAAATGCCTCATCAACCTTGTGATTTTGACACTTAGTCTAATTTTGTCTTCATATATAAAACAACTTTTTCTTCACTTTGGCAGATTCATAAATTTTGCTTCAGACATGCTTAAGGAGATAGTAATACCATGGTTAGTTAGAAGAACCAACACAATAAAGGACCTCCATGTTCTACGGGCATTTACTCTAACCCATAATATAGGGTGGGCATCTTTTTGAGGCTACTTAGCCATTTTTTCATCCACTGGTGCAAAACCATGTTTTGGCAATTATGTATTTAACTCCTCACACACTCTTAAAACAATATGAGACCATGGTCATGTGATCCCATCAACAAGCTTCAACATGATGCTTTCAGTTCATTTTATCATCTACCTAGAGAAAATGGTGGGCATTTCCTTGAGACACTTTCTGCAGTTTTTGCTAAATTCCTATACAGTCATTTTCCAATTTTGCACAAAGTTGTCATATCTTACTCCTATATTTCCATATATCTCCATAGTTATGTCATAATACAAAAATGGCTTCAACTTCATGTCACATCAACATTATATCCTCCATATCATCATTCATGCCATGTCATGACTACCTTTGACTTTCCTTTGACTTTCACTGAGTTCACTCAGGCCATCATGTCCTTGGTTATCCTTTGACATCACTGAAATCCTTTTGACATCAATGCCAATCATATTCCATATTACCAACACTCCTGTGGATTTAGGGAAAATGATTCGCAAGAAGAATGTGGTCATGTTTTATGGGCTACTAGAAATTCTCTGTTGGGAGAAAAGAGTTGCATGAAAGGATATGCATGTGTAAACCTGAGTATTTAAAGTTTACTTGATTACATAGATAAGATGACTGTATCTTGCAATTTTATTGTGATAATGATGCATGCGTAGTGAATGCCTATTTCATTGCTTTGAGATGTTAATAGATGATAATGATTGAATTATTGTGTGTTATAATTTTGAGATCAATTAAGTAGTTGTTGTAGATGTTGTAATGAAAATATTATATGCATCGATACTCACAATTGTTGGCTGGTTAGAAATATCAGATTGCAGGAAGGATTGGATTGGGTATGGAAATGTGTGTGTAAGACCATAGTGAATACTAGAGGTTGGAATCTACCTAGTGAAAAAGGCCAAACTTTACGAGGTTGATCTCATGGTTGTCAAATCAGATTTATGTAGGAAAACAAATTTGTGAATTTTAAGATTTAAGTTTATGAGAAGCATCTCATGGTTATGAAATATGATTTCTATAGGAAATATATTTATAAATTTCAGATTTGAAGTTTTGTTAATAGTAGCTAATGATTGCTTGTCTAATATAGAATTTTTTTAGGAGAACATGTTGTACATGGATGTCCAGGACATGCCAGTGGGTGTAAGAACATAAGGGACAACATGATTTCACTTACAAGAGCCAAACAAGATTGTGAATTTAATTATAAATCATAAATTCATGTTTGGATAGTATTATTAATGTTACAGATTGTTTGGATGTTTGTGACTTGTGTCAGGAGGGCACATTGTAGGAAGTCCATGTGCTTTGACCCGCAAGAACCAAACAATACAAGGATAGCCTCATGGACAAATAAATTTGATTTCTATACGAAATAGAATTGTAAATCCATATTTGAATTGGTTATCATATGTTATTGACGGTTTGTCAAATTGTGAATTGTGTTAAGAGGACACATTGCAGGGTAACCATGCGTTAGTGCCTATAAGAGCCAAATGCCATGAGAAAGATGTTGCGCTTGGGAAATTGGTTTTTTTGTGAAACATAATTGAAGTTGTTATTGGAATGAGATGGAATATGTATCACTTTAGCTGTAAATTTTATTTAAAACATGATGACACCTCATGAGAATTGTGTGCTTGTGTGTAATGCAGATGAGATGGTGAAATTACGGCAATGGGGCATGCGTTGGCCACTAAATCTGAAAGTGAAAAGGAAATATATTACACTTTCTCAAGATGTATGGCTTGAGTTTCCTGTGATGTAAATGTAATGTGGTTTCCCAGGATGTATGGCCCACGTTTCCTGTGAGGGAAAGTAGATGGTGAAGGAATACTTGAGGGATGAATTCTTTTATGTGGCAACAACATGAAATAAAATTGCAAAGATATAAGTATCTTTGCGGTCCTTGTTAGAAAAGCATATACATTCGTGGTATGAATATTTTTTGATCTTGTTGAAGAATGTATCACCTTTAAAGAAATTAAATATTCACTCAAGCCTTGAGAAAGAAGGGAGTAATATTTACCATAAACTTGATTTAATAATGAAGGGATTTTTTTTAGAAGTTAATATTCATAAAATGTTTTATTTCTAAAAATATGATTGAGTTACAATTACAGCCTACATGGAACACATGAGAAAGGATTGGAAACATTACTAGTGTTGTGCTTTGTTATGGTTATCAACATTGATTACACCCCAAGAGAATGGACGCATTCCTAGTGTTTGCATTATGTGAAGTGGGTTTTATATAAAAATATGTTTACAGTTCTATGTTAGTGCATTTTGATAAATGTATGATGTTGATGAGCCTATATATCCATTTTGTGTTTGTTAGGTATTAAAATATGCAAGTTGGTGCTTGTATATCGAACACGAGAAGTGAAGAAAGGGAGCAAAGCCAAAGGAGAAGAAGACTATTCCAGTAAAAAATGGGTATGTTTGAGGGACTATAGAGTATAGAAGGGGTACATTCCTTGTGTTGTGTGAATGGTTGATGAATTCCCAATAAACCTAGTCGGCGTACTTCTTTAGTAGTCATTGTTGTTATTTCTCTGTGTGATTGATAAACCTAGTCGTGTGTTGGCTTATCCTGAGTGTGTGTATCCATTGATGTGAGCGAGCCTTCGTATAATCCTTCCTAGTGGATCACTTATCCAAAATCAGGGGTGGTCTCTCAGCTAAAATAATATACGCTCAATAGAGACATACGGTTGGGTGGAACATTTTCCTCACATATCCCGATGCTTGGATGGTTTCAATTGAAAAGATAGTGTTCTGTTATTTGTGAATACTGATAAATTCTATGTGATGGGTGAATGTTTATTCACATTGAATTGAATGAAATAGTAGCTTTAATTGTTGAATAGAATTCATGTTTATAGTCCAGGAATGAGTTTATTATTATGCATAATTTTAGTGGTGTTATGCCTATGATGAACATATTAGTTTAGGCATGAATTGTACTTGTAGTTCAATTGCATTTTCTATTGTAAAGTTCAATTTGCACATGCACAAGTCTTACAACAGGAAGACTGTATTTTTACCTTAGCTATGTTTTAAAATTGGCCAAATGTTCATCTTCCAAATTGAAAGAATTAAGTAGAGTTTTTGTGGCCTAAATAGCAGGTCCAAGGTTTAATACTGGAAGAGAAATTTGACTAAGTGGTGAACAAAAGGTTGGTTGTCAACATGCTGATGCACCGACACTGAAGTGTCGGCATAGGAATTAGCACTAAAAATTGTGGAAGTATGTTTTTCTATGTCAACTTCTGACGCTTGATGTAAGAAAAATTAGAGTCGACAAGTTACTGTTGTTCGTTGGAAATCTGTTTTGAGTTTCTGAATTTCAACTCCCGACGTTGGAAACATCAAAGTCGGCAAGTCGAGATGGTTTTGTTGGAAGATTTTATGGAGTGTTGACTTCAAAATCCTGATTTTGGAAGCATCAACATTGGAAAGTTGATGATATTTCATTATGAATTAATTTCTGGTTCTAAATTTCGACTCCTGACATACGAAAGGTAGTATTCAGAGTTGGCAAGTCAGAGGTTGTTTGTTGGAAATAGTTTTGTGGTTCCAAATTTTGACTCCTGATTTCAAGAACTTCAACGTTAGGAAGTCAAGATTGTATGTTTGAATACCTTTTGTGTGTTCTAACTTCCGATTTCCAATATTAAAAAAATTGGATTTAGTAAGTCATGTTAATTTTGTTGGGAACATGTTTTGTGCTTCCGACCTTCAACTCTCAATGTACAGAGAATAGTAGTCGGAGTTGGAAAGTTGGAGGTTGTTTGTTGAGATATATTTTGTGGTTCTTACTTTTGACCCCCGATATACAGAGTATAGTAGTCAAGGTCAAGAAGTCGAGGAAGGTTCATTAAGAACCAGTTGTGCATTCCAATTTTCGACCCCTAATGTCAAAAATATCAAAAAGGTGAACAAATATCGACAAGTTGCAATTTAGCCATCAGAAGAGAAATTAGGAATCAAGATTATTTGTAAGGTGGATTAAGGAACCGAATAACCCAGATTAATGATTAATTAGGAAATCTAACCTATGGATGTCTACATTTCCACATTTTTTGGTATCAGTTGGGAGATTCGGAAGCCCGGTTTTTTGTAAGGATCCCTTCGATGATCGGTTTCATCAAGAGGGACATGATAAAATGGTATCAAAGAAAGAAAACTTGTTAGAATGACATTGGAATTATTTCCCCATAATCCCAAATGGGCCATAGAGGTGACTAAGAACGTGGCCGTTTGAACCTTGTAATGTATTAAATTAGATTGTGTAAAATGATGTAACTATGCTAAAATGGATTCCTAATGTGGAGCTCAAGGCCAAGTCCTTGCTAGTGAAGGTATCAACATATGTGATATGGATATATCTATATGGATCATGTGGTTGTCTTTCCACAATTACATAAAATATAAACAATTATTACATTGGAAAATAATATAATGGTCCAATAATTGTTGTGCAAAGAGTGCTAGAGGGGGTATGATTCAACTAATGGGGACAAAAGGGTACCTATGCAAGATTAAATTCTCTATTTCCAAGTGTCAACCTTAAAACTAATCCAATTGCTCCCATTTTCATTAAATTATCCTATTAATTCCTTTTGGATGTTAAATGCAATTATTGAATGCATGTGCGAGGTTGGTGAGGAAAGTATTCTCGTGTAGTTATAGAAGCATGGGATGGATATACTTTTATGATTGTTGTAAGAGTCCTCTCTCTTTTATGTTCATAAGTTATATCAGCTTTCTTTTCACCATTCTCTCATCTCTTTTGGAGTCTATTATCCATTTTTTTCATTGTGTAGATTTTTACCAACAATTTTCTACACTATACAGAATTATCATTTTGTTGTTCAGTTCCAATTACCAAACTGTGCAAACCTAGAAATTAAAATTTGGAAATATAGTTGTATATTTGAGGTAAACTAGATGGTTGTTGGTGATGATAGAGTTTTGGAAATCTAGGAACTCGTACCCATTGATTTTTACAAGCTTGAAATGCTTGAAAACCCATGAATTAATGTTGTAGGAAGTTCTCCAACAACATATAATAGGTTGGAATCCTTATATGAACTCACCGGTAAGTACTTGAAAAATATGGATCGCTTAAGCTAACCATGGATTGGTGAAGGGGATGCCTATGCATAAAATGTTTTTGTCTGGGGAGCCAAAACTGTGATGGCTAAGGTATATCCATGTAGAGCTCTAGATGAGCATTTGACTAAACATTGAGAGCATAATGGGTTGTGGGATCAGAGAGAGAATCATGTAGGAGTTACCTTCTCCTTGGTGGATTCTATCTTATCCTATCATATCCTATCTTAAGCATGGATTCTTGGTAGAAAGAGTATATGTTGGAGAGGGTTCCTATGCTTAGGTGGAAAATCACGCTTAAACATCCAATTTCTTGGATCTTTGTTTAAATATGAGTATTTTCTTTATATTTGAATGTGCAATGATTTTATCATATGCGTGTGATGAATATGTTGTATATTCATGATGCGTGTGTGTGGATAGAGTTTATTTCTTTTGTGTTTTTACTTATGCATTTGTACACACATTTTACTATGTGAATTTCATAATATGACCATGGGTTGGAATTTAGGGGCCCGAAATTGGTAAATATCCCCTTTGTTGGTTAAATTGATGGATGGGGACATGCCAAAGTGTTATCATAGCTATTGGTTATAGCACTAGGGTTGTATGGGATAGAATCCACATTCACAGGAATAAAATATGAGTTGCAAATGCAGGAAATGTTGACAAACACATCTATGCAAATCATGGATGTAGTTAACATATGATAAATGCAAATCATGGATGTAGTTAACATATGATATTTTTAACAGATCCATGAGTTAAATCAATGGTATATTGGAAGGAATGGTAGATTGGTTGAGGAAATTTTGGGACCCCTTAGGAATTCATAGATATATCAGCAAGGATTTCTAGTTTTGTTATGCAACAAAGATATTTCCGCAATGGGGGAAATTGAAATTTTGTTTATTTATGAAAAAGTGAAAAATTTGGGAAAATCAAGATAGCTCCCATTCATGTCATGTGTATAGCGGGTATAATGATGTGGACCAACCATGCTGGATGAATGTGTAGGTAGTTCGATGCAACATGGTTCGAGAAGTCTATTTGATAACATGTATCAGGGATGTAGGATTTCATCCATCAATATAAAGTGGGAAGAAATCACATTTGTTCGATGGGAAGATCCCCATTGGCAATATATTTTCTTGAGGGTTTGTCAATAGTGTGTCAGAGTAAATTATGAGAGTGATCGAAGGAAAGGTTCAACATACCGGGTTTGATATTGTATTGGAAGGTAGCTTCAAGGAATGTCCCAATAGAGCATGCTCGATAAAGTGTTGTCAGTGCTGACTTATCAGAGGCAAAAAATGGTTGCATCAGAGGATTTTTCAAAAATGTAAGTTAGATATACTAATATCAATGTAAGTTATCAGAGTGTAACTATTGAGGGTGTCAAAAAGGTATATCGAGAGTTACCACAAAAAATCAAGTCTGATAGCATCTCATGAGTGTTGTATTAGGGGTCCCATTTTGGGATTTGTTGTGATGATACCACAAAAAGTCCCAATCGACCAAGCCTAATAAGTGTGTCATAGATGTTCTATCAGAGCTCCCATTTTGGGGTTTTCTATGATGGTGTCATGGAAAGTATTGATGGATTGAGTTCTACAGTGTATCATGAGTTATGTATTATAGGTCCCATATAAGGGTTTAACTCAATGGAGTCACAAGAAAGGTTGATATGATAGGTCTAATAGGATAGATCCAATGAAGGTTGTCAGAGATGTTAAAAAGCTAAAAAATATAAAAATATTTTGTCCAGAACATGAGTAATTTAGCTTGGAAACTGATGAGACCTAAGGCATTTGGATTCCATTGACAAATTCTATAGAAATGTTAGTTATGGGACCATGCTCATTCTGCTCAGATTTAACAAAAAAATGAAATAACGACTTTTAAAGATCCGATGTCAAGAGCCCTGATGGGGACCCTACTTAGGATGATATTATTATGGTACTATCACTAAACATACACAAAGATGACTCTCGGATATTAGGGCCAAATTCCAAAAGATGTGAATATGAGGTGTGAAAGAAGGCTAAAATCCACTATTCTGGAGCACTTTTTGGGGATTTTGGAAAGCTTGTAGGTTGTGGTAAAAGTGATTCTAGGTGTCGATACCAGGAAAATTTATATACTTGATATTTTAGCTACTCATAAAAACATACAACTTCGGTGAGAGGATTTTTTTCTATAAATACTCTTTAATACCCCATTTTTTACCCCAATATGTAAATATATAAATATTTATGAAATAGCTGAAAGTTGGATACGAATGGTCCAACATGACCAAATTATGTAAATGTGTACATTTTGACCATTTTTTTATAAAAAACCATGACTACTGTAGAATAAAGGAAGAAGAATAGATGGGGTGTAATGTACCTAAGGTATTTTAGGAACACTAACTAAAGCATAATTTCAACTTAATGTTCAATTTACCAAAACAACAAGAACTATGTGAATAAAATGAACATAAAATTAACTGAACTAACTTCAATGCACAATGAGATTTTCTCAATTACACAAGCCTTAGGGGTTGGTTATGTAAGGAAAATTTCAGGTCTTCAAATACATATCAGATGTACACAAATTTATAATTTAGGGTAATACATTCAAAGGGAAGATTGATCTCAAGAATCCTATGCGCAATGTACAAGGACCTTTGAGGTTTCGAACATCCGCAAGGTTGAATTCTACTTACAAAATCCTACGAGCCCTAGTATATGAAAACTAGATCCATTATCTCATAAAGGTTTCAATCCAAAGGTTTATGGAGTATTTTAGTTTATTTGAAAGTCAAATGTGCATCAATTTCATTTGGGACTACACAACTAGTCAAAGTTTTGAACATTGCAAACTATGACTAGTCATCATGAAATATGAATATCAGACTTGGTATGGCTTCCTTATGATTTTAATTTCATACAACAACTGAAAAAATCGAATTTGGACCTACTAGTGACTTTTGGTAACAGTTGTAGCAAAACTAGTAAAATTTAAGGGCTTAAAGAACTAGACTAAGAAAAGGAGGCTGACAAACTTCCTTAGAGGCTCACAAAATGGAAATCAGACATCTCATAGAGATTTAATACACCATTAATATTATAATTATGAACCTTAATTAAATTTATAGCAACAAATTAAATATAACAGGCCCAAAGCTTCAAGAGAGTTAATTTCATGAGTTTTACAACATAGGGATCAAATCCTTGTAAGTGAGAAAATAAGGAGTAAAAGTGATTAATAAAAACCAGAGGTTGAATAATAGTATCAAATGGATATGTAAGTTCATGGGATCAACTAATAAATCTAGCAAGAGGGGCGTAACCCTTCTACTAATTCCTTCTATCTGCAAACGCTATCAAAATCCACCTCAAAACATACATCTCTTTGCTTGAACTTGGGAGGCTCGCATCGTTCATAAAAATATCTGATAAAAGTGTAATTCATATATCCATCGATGCATAGGCTACTCTTGAACCACCAATGAATAACTATAATTGTACTATGGAGCACAACTTCCATAGTTGGCTTGGGCACATCTCCAAGGCCTAGAGAAACATCAGAGCTACGCATTCACAAAACAAGAATGCAAAAATATGTGAAAGGTACTTGTGATCCCATTCTTATATATCTCAATTGTATGTTCCTCCAAGGATGAGTTTCTATGTTGAAAAATTTGAATTCAAGTTGTGTGGATGTTTCCTTGGCAAGTTTCTTTTTCCTTGGAGTCACTAGCCTCATCAATTTCACTCTCAATGACTAATTTTATCCTCTGCTAACTTTACCAAAGATATTTGAATGATTTTTCTTTTACTAATCCTTCTTGATTGCAGAAATTAGTAAACTTCTAAATTTCTACTTTTCATGACTTTCTCTCTTTTCTGTTGCCTTTTGCTTTTCCTTCTTTTTCGTCAATTTCCTTCTTTTCACTAACACCTTTCTTTGTGTTGCTTACTTCCATTTTCCTTCTTTTGCAAGGCAACTTCTTTGGCCCACCTTATCTTCTTCCAACTCAATATTATATTTAAATAAAATTTAAATCCTTAAAATAATATTACATCCCTTCTAAATTAATTTAATACAAAATACTTTGGACAAATTATTCCCTAGCTAAATTAATTAATTCCTAAGGTAACCTGGGCTCAATTTATTCCATTATTATTAATTTAATACTAGAACACCATGGTATGGAGTGGTTAGTGTTTTGACCATGGTGATACCAAAAATGGGGATGTGGCAGTCCTCCCCTCCCAAAATTGCTTGTCGTCAAGCAATGATAAAATCCAATTGTACATGAATCCAACCTCTGAATTCATTCCTTAGTATATGTTGTTGATTAACTAGCATTGGAATTTTCAACCCAACTAAGCACTAAGGGCCATCATGCTTGCAATGCACTACTCTAATTACAAATTGTTCATGAAATCTCCCAATAGATAGATCCATCACCATCCAACTATGCACTTAGTATAAAAAATAATCACAACTGATATTAGGATCCCATTGCTTTTTTTGCGTCCCTCCATACGTCAATGGAATATGATTCAATCCATCAATTCCAATATTCCATTAATATTTTGCAAAGCTCTAAATTTCCTTGCCACTTGTGGAAGACCGACATTCCAAATAATTCCAAGATCCCACTGTGTCAACTGCATTCTCCAAGCATCACAACCAATTGAAAGAACATGTCATCGGGAAGGAGGTCAGGATCATACCACCACACTGGCATTTGATCACTCCCCATGCAAAAGTGAACATCTTTGGTACTCTCCCACAAGGCGTGGAAGTCCTCAATGTGGGGACAAATCATACTGAGTCTCTCCAAAATATGAGAATCCATGTGCAAGATAACACTAAAAATCACACCACTTTTGCTACAAAGACACAAGCTGTTATCCCATGTCCATCGATGTATATTGAGAGAATCATATATCATACATAGATGCTCATGCCACTACTCACAAAAATTTTCCGATGTGTTTAATGAATCTCCATTGTTGCAAGCAAGAAATTTACCTTTTTGGGTGATAAGCTCCAATGTGTCTCCACTCATCCAATCAATGGATGGAGAAAAATCCATTTTATTGATCCAAATGAACTACTTGTAGCTTCCCCATGTGCTAGATTTGTTCTAGTGCAAAATATCAACACTTTGCTACTTGTTCCACCAAATTGGATCAAGTGGAACTTCCATGCATGGGTATGCATGATGGAGACATCATATAGAATCCTCTGATGTTGCTTGTCAAACTGGAAGGGGAATGGCTCACTTGGCATACCATGTAGTTTGAACATTAAGTCATCATTGGAATATGTGGGATCCTCCTACTCCTCAGGAGACACAAATAGGAAAAATACCTTCACCCAAACTTCATCTATGTGCGTTGGATTCCATATATGTGTGGGATGAAGGATAGTGAACCAACTCTTGGAAAATATTATCAATCAAACTTGTATTTGACTCACCCGAAGTGAGATCATGTGCCTCCTCCAAAACTGTGCAACTACCTCCGAAAGGAAAATCATAATCTCTTTGGCGATGAACACGTGCTTGGTCTTGATTTTTCTTGACCTAAAATTCCTCAAGCACATGCAAATCCGAATGCACCTCATGTCAAATATGTACTGGAAGTATATAATGGCTACAAAATATATCTTTTTTGATGCTCATAGGGTAATACAATATCAATAAAACCAAAAAAATTATCATATAAGAAAAAATAAATTTTACCTCGAGAATCTCCATCTTGGCTATGTATCCATCCAATCCATCCATGGATGAATTAACACTTTGTCTTGTTGATCTATGTGATATGTAATCATCCACTTTCTTCAAATCTAGGTCTTCTCTCCATATATGAAGATCACGAGGGTTCTCCTCCAATGCTTGTATGTAAAACAACTCCCTATAGATCTAGGCAAGACTTGTGCATCCTTGGGCCTCCATATCAGTGATTTACTTGTCTATCCAATCCATGGACAAATACGTATCTTTACTTGTATATATGAATACTATGATATGATTTTTCATAAATATATGAAAAATGAGTTGCATGATTATTCATTATATATGAATGTTGGGTTGCATGATTATTTGATTATCATATGCTTTTATAAAATCAGATTTAGTTTTATGAAACTATGTATTCCTGGGATTAGGAATGATGTTAAGGTATGAACATGATTAAAAGAATAAGTTACAATCTTTCTATTTATTGGTAAATAGAAAACTCATGTTAAGAAGAATAAGGGGTTGCATAAATATCCATGAGATCTAAATATAAGACTGATATAGAACTACAAAACATTACATGAAATATGAATGGGGTTATGTCAAATCCTTGGTTTAATGTGTACATAACTATATGAACCACTGCAAATACACTGAAGTATTCATGTGATTAAAATACACGAGATATGGTCATACTAAAACATTGGTTAAAATGTTTTGCATGTAAGTATGTGTCGCTTGTCATTTTATTGAAATGATTGGATTATGAAAGGTTGCTACTAACTTGATTGATTTTAGATTGTAGGGATAAACTATATTCCCTAGCATACAAGTAAAAATGGCATGTGTTGAATGAAGAGTAATTTCGATTGTTGATCCTAAAAGAGAGAGTGATGATGTGAAGCAAGAAGCTTCTAGTAGTAGGTCAGGAGGTTCCTATGTATTAGGAAGAAGTCAGAATAGAAGCCCTAATCCTATTCTAAGATATGTTAAGAAACTTGAAGATAATTAAATGATCTTATTCATGTGTCAAGAAGATCTTTAGACATAGATGAACATGAAATCTCTGTGATGGAGGACCCAAATTATGATTCTCACATTCTTATGGTGAGAGGAAGTAGCTAGATTTGCTAGCTCCTGAGGAACCAATAAAATTGGTTGTTGTATATTTTGTTAAGAGGAGACCTACATGATGCTCATACTCAGAAGGAATATGAGAAATGTATTCAATAATCTTGTTATGATTCTTATAATTAATGGTTTGGTAGTCACCAAACAAAGCTTTTCCTCAGTTAAGGAAAATGTGCATTAAAAGATCCTGAAGAGTGTTGGGATGATGGACTATAAATGCATGGCCACACATATAAAGATAAATCTGAATGTTTATAATTCTTATTTCATATTTGGAGGATCTCAAGTTAGTTGAGATGTATTTGGTTAGTCACAGTTCCCATGATTTGTTATATCATTTGCAGTCTGTACAAAGACATGTACAAAGCATGTGTTGTAGTGACTACTTGGTACAAGTGTATTTGGACTCATATATGTCTTGGTCAGTAAAATAGAGTTTCAAATATATATGAAATCTGACTAGTATAGTGATCAAGGAAAGATAACATGTGTTTCTGTAGATAGAGCATGTTGAAAAGCAGTAAAGATTTATGAGGTTTCTAGTTAGTTATATCTGAGACCTGGTACATATCCACAAATGAGCAGCATTTCCAACATTCTTACTAAGCCTCTGTTCGGGACAATCTTGGTATAGAAAACTCCTCCAATTGAAGAGGGAGTATTGATGTGTCTTCACAGGCGACAGGGATAATTTTAAGAACACCCCCAAAATTTATATGTATAATAAATGGGCGAATCTCCCTAATATATAGGAAAAACTTAAGGCTATTTTATCAATAATATAATATGCATATATAATGTTTTTTGCTAATATTTCATTCTATTATAGAATCTTGAAAAATATTGGTGAATATTTCACAAGTATAAGATATTGTAAAATCTTAGCGAATATTTCATTGAATTATAAAATATTGTAAAAACTCGACAAATCTATCATCAAATTATAAAATATTGTAATGTCTTGTTGAATATTTTGCTAGGAAGACTTAGCTTTTAATTCTGTATATTACCAAGGTTGTGCAATAGAAGAGTATATATCAAAGTTTGAATCTCTCAACTTCTAGACCCTCAGATGAACAAATGCATGAATTAGGAGAGGAGGGATTTATTTATACATTTCACAAGCAGTATTGGGTCACTCATAACTAGAGGTGTTGGTGTAACACAACTACACTAACTAGATTAAGGGAAAGTTGGGACTCCACTTTTTATCTCATCCCTTAATGGTCTAACAGACATGTGGGGACCCAAATCTTGACATACCAACAAACTGATAGAATTGAACACTTTACATTGTGGGGTGATTGTAGCACCCATAAACCATTATTGCAACATGGATTATTACCGAGACCCACAACCTTAATATAGTGTATGAATTTCTAATTAGTTTATTTTCCAAATCTCTCATTTTTAAGATACCATTTAAGAAAAAAATAACCTACTTATTTGTTTATAGATAGGAATGCCACTTTTTCCATTCTTTTGTTGACAATCAAAATATGAATCATGTCATTTGATTTAGAATTTTTAGAGTTGGTTAGAAACTTGCAATGTTTATTAGAAATAAGAACATAAACTAACAAGAATAGAAAGCACATTAATGCATCATCACACATATGATTAAATGTACTTTGTTAAAGACTACCTTTTCTCAGATAAATTGAGGAGGTGTTTGTATCCATGTCCTTGAAATTTTTGAAAGCATGCAAAATGTGGTAAAATTGTTTCAATCACCCTCATTAAATACAAAAGACTAGATATCAAATAGCTTAATATCTAAGTATCAGGTCAAACATGCCCTATACATATTATATACAATCATGACGAAAATGAAGTATCGTGTTTGAACTAAATCATTCAGTCGAGAGGCTCTCTACAACCCAGTATGGGGGAGATCTTGTAACGTTACGTAACGGGGGAGATCTTGTAATGTTACGTAATATTATGTAACGTTACGTAACGTTATTTTTATTAATAAAAAAATAGATTTTTTAATTATAAAACAAAATAAATGTCCGCCAAAAAAAACAAACTAATATGGGGGAGATGTTGTAATCTTCCTACCTAACAAAACAATAAAAAAGTAAAAAATAACAAAACAATAAAAAATTAAAAATTTAATTATCCCCCCAAAAAATGTGGATCATAAAAAAAACACAATATGGGGGAGATGTTATAATGTTCCTACATAACAAAATAACAAAATAATAAAAATTGAATTATTTGCTAAAGAGTGTTGGCCTTTTACACAACCCATGGTTTTATTGTATATGGTTTAGGAGGACCGCGCACATGGTTTTAAAACCATGTGCAAGGCCTCCTAAAAAAACCCATGGTTTTATTGTACATGGTTTAGGAGGGCGTTGCATATGGTTGTAAAACCATTTATGGGGAGATGTTGTAATGTTCATTCATAACAAAATAAAAAATAATATTAAATATTATATGTTAGCCATAAATAATATTAAATATTAATAATAAATATATTATATGTTGACCTTAAATAAAAAGATGTGTCTTTTGTTTTGAATCAAATCAATGGTATATATAGGACACAGCAAAGTTGATAGCTCATTGAGTGTAATACTTAAGAAGAGGTTTTCACCTAGAGAGATTTGATCCCTCTCGGCTCTTGATAGAGCCTAGGATTTGGATCTACGCTGGTATAATTATCATACATAACTAGATCCATTTCTGGATGATGATAGTAATTACACATCAAAACAAATAACCAAAAAATTTTTACTTCTGGATGATCCTTACAAAAAAAAATATATTGTAAAACAAGTACTGATCCCTACAAATTTAGGTTACAAATAAAATTGACGAACTTTGCAATACGCATAAAAAATATACCAGTCACGAACTTCTCAATATAAACAAAAGAATATACCAGCATGATTTGGACAACTCTATAAGAAGACAACCAAAATAATGACCATTCCATAATAGCCCCAATATTATAATAAGTGTGTATTCATTTATATTACAAACATTCCAAATATCAACAATAACATACATAAAATATGAACATATACACTCTCATTAATGCCTTAGATCCAATAATAATTGCAAAGAAAGATTGTAATAAAAGCACAAAACAACTAGATCAAATTCAATTTGAATATATAAAAACCATGTGGCGTCTCTCCATCAAGAGTAGCATCCACTAACAACATTTAAATGACATTCAATAGTTTAAATGTGACAAGGAATAAAATGAATCATATATTTTTAGCTCTATAAAACTTTCACAGAACCAATACAACTAGGATAGAATAAAACCTTAATAACACCCAATGATATCTAAGAATCAAGAGTTCCCTAGAATTCAATAGGCCTAAAAAATCATCCATGATAAAAAAGCATGATAAAAGGTAAATTTACAATATAATAATATATTGTAACTGTGGATAAAAAGCAGAAAAAGTTTGATAAAATCATACCATATTAATTATTGGATAAAAGCATGATGTGAGTTTGTATTCTCTCATAAATTGTATGTGCGGCATGCCCATTCAAGACTTGAGATTTCGACAATGGAGATGTTATGCGAAGATTAAAATGTTGAGAAAAATAAGAATGAAAAGTAGAATTGCATCAACCAAAAATTTCACCCTGCAAGCACAATCCAATGTGGGTGAACCAAAAATAGCCCCTGTTTTTCCCTCCAGTATTGGAAATCAAGGGTTGAAAGAAGGTATCACATGAAATTGACTAAAAATACAGGAGAATACAACTATATGCCTAAATTACAAGGAAAATGGAGGGCAAAATAACCATTGGAAGCCTCCATTACTGAAAATTGGGGGCAAAAGTGTGATTTCGCTAGATTTTCTCTAGAAATTGGGGGCGAAAGATAGATTGGAGGGAGATTTTGCTAGGGCAAAAATTTTTTTTTTTCATTTTACTCATTAATATACAGGAGGATATTCATTTTGGATTTATTTTTTTCTTATAAATATTGGGCAAATATATTTTAGCTGAAAAATCCCTTTCCATATAAGAAAATAGCCCACTAAATTTTTGTAACCCCCTTAATATATCCCATGGGCTATATATAGCCCCTAAAATTTTCCATGACAAGAGACATCATATAAAGTCCCTGCTAGTTATTCATGGTACATGACTCAGACATCTAGGGGTTGTGATACCTTGTGGAGAGAATCCACATGAGCAGAGGCATGGCCAAAGTATTAGAGATTATTGATACTCAATAATATTTATAGTTTGGACTGTCATAGAACAATTAAACCTGTTGGAGAGGTAGTTAGGGTACTGCAGTATAAATAGAAGAATCACTGAGAAAGTAATCAGGCCTTGAGGAACATCACATAGAATGGAAATCTCAAAAAGAACTTCTCCAGATAGCAGAAGATTCAAGAAGTCAACAAATGTTGAAAAATGAAAGAAAATGTGAGACTTTCTTTCTGCATGATATTACACATTTTTTGTATAATGTTTTATATGATGGATTTAAAATCCATGGTTTCTAGTTTAGAGAAACTATATTCTGTATTGGATCTAGATGATGCTACTATGTGTAAGTAGTTGGTTGGTCTTTGAGCAAACCTGTTTTATTTTATGCTTACCATTAAGCATATGTTTGAGTACCTTTGAGGTACATTAGAATAGGGTATTTATTCTATTTAATACATGGCAGGCCTATTATATGATTGTGCTATCCAACTATTGTTTTATCCTGAGATAAGCAACGTAAATTGCGGCTAGTACTACAAAAGCTAAGTGTATTGCAGCTAGTGCTACAAAAGCAATATGTATTTCAGAGAGTACTACAGACGCCAACACGTTTTGTAGATAGTACTACATGTTGAGGAGTAGTGTAGCTTGGGAATCTACCTACTAGGCTGAAACAATTGAGCCTACAGTTATTAGGTGTTAATAGTCAACCTTTCCGAAAATCCTGTGCATGTTATGATAAAACACACTGAAATGAAGTTCTACTTCATTGTGGTCATGGTCATGTGATATTTCAGTATAGAGCTATTGATGAGGAGATTGGAAATTTTTGGACAAGCCATTTTCAGTGACAAAGTTGAGTTACTTCTGAGATAAGCTTGGTATGGCAGGAAATTCTTGCTAAATCAGAGAATGCATCCTCACTGAGAGGGAGTGTTAAATGTACAACATCAGGAATCATTCTCCATGATACTTTTGTTGTATCAATTCCATAAATTATGTTGTATTAATTTCAGAAACATCTCCATGAGACTTGTGTTGTATCAAGTTTGGAACGTATGTTGTATTAATTTCATCAACTTATGTTGTATTAA
This sequence comes from Pseudotsuga menziesii, assembly GCA_001517045.1. Lineage (NCBI taxonomy): Eukaryota > Viridiplantae > Streptophyta > Pinopsida > Pinales > Pinaceae > Pseudotsuga > Pseudotsuga menziesii. The sequence continues at coordinate 144,244 of LPNX011097524.1, read as the reverse complement.
GTTAAAATCTTGTGTATCAAGATAGGATTTTGAGGTCATGAGAGGTTCCTATACTATGATCTTATGTTGTATTAATATAAGGATCTTATGTTGTATTAAGATCAGGACCTTGTGTTATATCAAGGTTAGAGACTTGTGTTGTATCAAGTTCGGAACTTATGTTGTATTAAGTTCATGAGTCTTGTGTTGTATCAATACCATATGAATTGTGTTGTATCAAGTCATGAGGATATATTGTGTGATATATGGCTAGTCATGGTCACTAGGTGATACAAGTCTCCTTTAGGGATTATCTACCCCTATAGTGATTTACTTTAGCATATGACTATATGGCCTGGGGTAATACATATGATCATAGGTAAGGAACAATTCTTCTAAGTATAATATGATATGATAGATGATTAAACATTGACCATGCAGTAAGATAAAGAGATAAGCAATAAATAGCTTATGAGAGAAAGAGAATTCGAAGTGAACTAAAGTTATAAATATGTAGTGAAATATGAATGCCTCAATTAATGCTTTAGTTAAAGCGTCAATTGAACTAGTAATGATCAACATTCAGTTAAGTAAATAAGAGATCAGTGTTCATCATTCAACAATATTTAGTTAATAATGAATAACTACGTGATTAAAGAAAGATGGAATTGTTAAATAAAGTGTTTACACTTTATTTAGACTAACAGAAGACACTTAAGTTAATAAAAGGGTGACACTTCAGTTAAGAAAGTGTGTTGCATGCGACACTTGAGTTATTACACTATGACACTTATGTTAGCATGTTAACTAAGTGATCAATATTTGGTTAGAGATTGATTTCACTCCAATGTCAGTTAACTATCAGTTAATATCCATGATTGAAGGTATGGCACATTAGTTGTTCATGATGAAGATTCAATGCATGAATTGATTATTTGAAAAAAGGGAATTCAAAATTGTAATGCATGTGTGACTAATTATCATGCAACCATCACTAGGGTTTGCATGGCAATCATTATGGCTTGTTATTAATATGCTAGGAATATGGCAAGTTCATAACAATTGTAACAGTGGATCTCTCTTCTCTATTGCTATGTATTCTCTCTTATCGGACAATATTTTTATGCTGTAAAAGTCATTCTCTATAATCTATCTATTATACTTTGAAGAATTTTTGGGGGTTTTCATACTCTCTATTATGAGGATTTTCCCTAGGGTACATCTTGTGTTGTGGATGAATTATTGTGTGTGATTGAATTGTTAATTGTTACAGGTCCTCAGCATATCATTGATAAAAGTTTTAAAGTTCAAGAATATCCATTATTTCTCAAAACATTAACACGAGTGTCATACTAGGTGTGCATTGCGTGAGAGGCCACAAGGACAAACAATTTATGAAGAAAACGCACAAAATGAAGACGACGTTGATGAAGATGAATTACTTCAGAACTATAGGAAGAGGGATAAAAATAAATGATGATGTATAATAGTATCATAGATAGATAAATGTATTGTACTTGGAATATATTTTGGATGATAAAACTTGTTTATAAGAACTATTTTTTTTGTCATTTTCTTGTGAATGAGTTCTTGCATACTTTTTGATGCATTTCCTTTGAATGAGTTATTGCATACTTTTTTATAGTTATGATAGTAAAATATGAAATATAGATGGTTAGTACTTAATTATGTTCAAAGCAAAAGGAAATCATACAAATTTGTAATTATTTTATGTCAACTTTCTTACTTATATTTACAATAACATTTTATCAATTTTATATCTTTTTAATGCATATTTTCTAGTAGAATATAGATTAGGTATTGGGGAATTGGGAGATATGTGGGGGGAGGGCGGGGGTGGGGGGGAGAGAGGCCATAAGATATTTCTCCTTCACTTGGTTGGCCCTATTCAATACAGAATACTTTATTGGAGTTGTTTAATCTTGGAGAAAACCTCCCCTTATCCAACGAAGTAGCAACAAAGTGAACGTTTACTTCATTACTACTCCAAATCGAGGGAAGTTTTCTCCAATATTATAAGGCTCCAATAAATTATTCTCAAAACCAAGAGGAGCTTATTTAGGAGTGTTATTTATTCATTTATCTATCATATTTGTAGTTTGTTCTCATAGAGTAAATCCATGTTTGAATCTAGGATGATAAGGGGCTAGTCCAAAAATAAGGCTTAGAAAGTGCTTGGAAGCATTGTAAAGGAATGTTCTGATATTCTCATAAAAATGCATCTTAGACTAGTAAATAATGGTACAAATATGACTTGTATTGATTTTGTATGTATTTATGGAGGTTGAATTATTTAGCACCGTAGGTACTAAACAAACATGATGATGGATGAGCTATGATCAGGGGAGGTATGTTATCCAAATTAGTTTAATGATTATTTAATTTGAAGATGTATATTTTTTATATCAGTTTAGAGTGACTATTTAATTGCTTGTGGTTTAGTATGGAATAAAGGCCTATAATATTTTTAGGCATAATTTAATTATAACTGCCTTTCACTTATCTTAACCTGAGAATATACAACATTTTTTGTTAATATTTTCGGTGTCCATCTAATGAGAAAACACAGGTACGTGGCACAAAGATACATATGGAAGTGCAAATATGATGTAACTCTACATATGTTCCCTTTAATAATAAGAACTCAATATAAATGCAACAAATGCACTTTTTTAAAGATGGTCCAAGTATGAAGATTCAATGTTGTCAAACCAGGGTGTAAATATTTGGTCATATTAATATTTTCTATTATGATCCAATGATTGTGATGAAGAAATCAACTGCAACATAAAATTAGTAAAAATGAAAAGAATGGATGAAAAACATACCACTCAAAATGGTTTTCCTAGAATACATAGCCATTCTGGAACGCTAGTGAGTGTTGTAGCACTAGGACAAATTTTTTTGCTAGTTATTTTCCTTCAAGGTGTCATAGTAGTTATCTCTTCTTGTTGATGTGTCTCAACATGGAGACTCTTTAAGGGCCATTGAAAAACTCAGTAATCAGTTTGTTCCTTGATTCTCTGAGCTGGGATTTATCATCCACATTTGCTACTACTTTAGAAATGTTTGTATTGGCCTCTGTTGAGTTGTTGTTTCCTTTTCTTAATTCATGCAGTGCATGCACAATATTCATCCTTGAACCAAGAGTAGTAATAACTACAAAATTAAGGTATTGTCATATTAAATATCTTATGTAAGGAAACATTGTCAACAAAATTAATCTCTACTAAGTAGCATTGAGAAGAATCATGATGAATTCAATTTCCTTATCTAAACTACATGCATTTCTTTATATAAATTCCTTATCTAGACTATATGTATTGATGCCCTTTACAAGTTGAGATATCATGTATGACAAAGTACCAACTTATTAAGGAGTCACAAAACCTAGGAACATAAGTGATAGTAAGATATTGCAAATGAAATCAGAGATAAAATGTAGGAAAAGGAACCTCCATGAATCTAGAAAACAATAAAGTACCTCTTTTGTTAGCCGCTGAAGAGAGTCCCAATCAATATCCTCCTTCATCTTATTTATTTTAGTGTGAATATAGCTATGTAACGTTATGAGGACTATTATTTAATGGTCGCTTTTTGTTGGGAGGCACAAATGCATTTACTGTATGTAATTTTTGGCATCTTCTGAATAATAAAAGTTACAAAATTTTCCTTTAGAAAAAAATCCTCTATTGAGTTAGCCACTAGTGTGCAGAAAGTTTTCTACTAGCATGATTGTATTTCACAGTATATTTTCAACTCACAATTGTTGTTGCATGATCATAAGAGACATGGGGAATACCCAAAACCAGTGGGTGTTCATTCCTAACAAACCCTACCATGGATATTGTGTACCTTTGATGAGTCAAAGGAAAAATGATTCTCTATTCATATTTATGATCTGATAAAGAAATATACTTCAATTTTTACATCTTATAATCACCTCCACATGTGCATACATAAATTTAAAAATATCTTTCTCGTATTTCATTCCAGATTATGTTCATGTTATTATAAATTTTACAACTCAAGTAAGTCCTCCACCTTAGGAATTCCTCAAAATATAGTGTAACCTAACACTGAAGAACTTAAAACCCAACAATTAGAGGAAGAAAGGATTGAGTTTTTTAACAGTTCCTTTGTAATGCCTATGCGGTCATACATAAATGTAACCATTACACTTTGAATTATTTTTTCTTCTAGATAAACATGTCCGTTAAAATCCCCCAAATATCCTTCTTTCCCCACCCATAAGTGCCAAATATATTTGGTCAAAGAAGCAAAGTAATCTAGTTTATCCTATTGTGTATTCCATCAACAATGCATGAGAGAAATGTGGACAAGTCAACCTCATGGCATATATTCTCCAAGAAACTCACCCCTTCCATGTGTGTATCAAATCACAAATTATACTAATACTATAGCATTTTAAGATAAAAGCAAATAGTCAAATATATTAGCATGCACATTAAAATATATATTGACTAATGAAATAAACAAACGTATATTTACAGACCTTCCTTAAAGAAATAAAGATGTCCCTAATATATCTAGAGCCAATTTTGTTCAAAACTGAACACAAAGAATATGTATGTGTCATAACAATATTGCAGTATTTCTCCCCCCTGTACACTTTCCAAGTCTATAGGAACCCAACACTCTTTGAAATTGACACTCATCAAATGGTCTGGTTTTTTCTCATATACAATGTACTCTAACAGATTTCTCTTAAATCAACCAAGATGTTTAGTGTTTTCATGGTGTTTCTCTTCAAACTCGTCAATAGTTTGACTCTCTTTTTCAGTATTGAGGAAGGCTAGAAGATGAGAAATGTCAAGAGAATTATCTTGTGGGACCACACAAAAAAAAGCAATATCCATTTGACAAAAAGAAGAAAATAATGCATGGTATCCTATGATATTTAGGAAGGGACATGGTAGCTACTAGTCAAACCATCCCCGTTGTCTTTGGAAACACTAGGATATAAACCCTTTGGTTTAAATATTTCATCTAAAGCTATTTTTTTTTCAATAGGAAGACTCATCACATAACCATTTTAATTTTGTAGGGATATATTCATTTGAATTATTTGATATATTATGTTGTTACTATTTCAAATTTGACTCAATTACTTGCAATGTAATGTTTACAGTGTTTTTTGTATGAAAAAAAGAAAGGCATTTTGACGTGTTATTAGTAGCACCCACAATTTTAAAATATTTATCATATTTGATTCTCTTTCAAAAAGACATGGATATTGCACAAAATTTAAATATACTGGAGGAATATTAATAACTCCCTTGCAAAGGGCCATAATTGACCTTGAGAAGAATTCTCAAGAGTCAAATTCTTCATATGAAATGATTGTCTTCAAACTAAAGTTTTGAAAACATCAAGAGACCTTCTATGGCTCAAGTCGTAGAATTTCCCTCAAAATAGAATTTGATCATGGATTTTTATGAAACCCTTATGACTGTAATTACCCAATTCAAAAATTCTCAACAAAGGAAGAATTTGGGGAAATTTTGTCTTGACTAGTCTTGACTTTAGGGGATTTGAATGGCACAATAGGGTATAGAATTTGGTAGGGAATGATATGTGGAGTATTAGGACCACTAAATTTAATCTATTATAAACTTATGACAGGTTATATATATCTGCAACTCGATTTTGGAACATTGGCAGAAATGGTAAAATTACTAGTAATTTATGGTGCAATTCCCCCTAGGGTGTGAGAAGAAATGGCTCTCCAAATCCTATGAAAACGTCCCAAATTGTCAAAAAGAGTATGGGGACTGATATTATACTTAATTTACTATCATTTGGTATGGAAATAGAGGTGTAAATCTTCATATTCAAATGCATAAACTCAGTCATATTTGCTTAAGGGAAATGACATGTAAAAGCTCAAATTTGACTAAAAAATTGTGTATATAATGGTTCAAAACAGAGAATAATTATTATATACCATTAACATAATATAAATATCTCACTAACAGAATATAAAATCAGATCCAAGTCGCAACATACATCAAATATACAACTCATTGAAATGGGAAATCAACACATGGAAACTAGTCACAACAAAGATTCGATATGTGGACATTTGCATATGTATTTCTGCTGATTTAGAATTATAGAGAGTATGGGAGACATATTATAGAGCCATAAATAATTCACCCATGCTTTTTCATCAAATGGACTCAATGGGGAACAACCACCATTTACACAAGTGCGTCATCATAGAGATGTATGGAAATATTGTAGTGGGGATTGAGAGAATGGGAAGAGAGATGGGTCACGAACAGAATAACCCTCCTATATGCAGTAAAAAAATCCATTAATATCCACATGAGAGGTCATTTTTTCCTCTACCACAACCAACTTGGATGAGAATCTCACTCTCTTGAAATCGGCTCACTAGCAAGGTAAGTGAGCAGCTCTCACCGTGCAATGGACAAGCTAGTGCCTTCCAAAATGCCAAAGGAAAATTCTCAAATGATCAAAATCCATTATAATTCCTCATGAAATGTTTTTATAACCCTCTTAAGGTCCTCCAAGGTCTAATTCACTCCCATATGCTTCCTCTAACTCATCCTTGATGTTTAGTGACATCCATAACACTTGTCCTTCTCCTCAACCCTTCATCTTCCTCCAAATCCAAATTGCCACCACCAAACATCAAGTGCACCCTCTTGGAGGCTTTTTTTAGCCCTGAAATTTCATATTGTCATATGTCTACAATCAGGTATGACTTTCCATAGAATATTCCATCATTGTTGTCATAAAACGCAGGTAATCTCTCTCCAAGTGGCACCTAGTTTCTTCCTATCCTCTTCCTCTTCTATGGGGAGTTACTCCTATTCACCCATTTGAATAATTGGGCTCATGATATATTAATTGAAACCTATTCATATTCCAAGAACTCTCCATTATCATAATTTCTAATTTGGGGTTAAGTCATGACATGTGTAAGGAAGAATCTAGCCACCCAAGGTCTCCATGAACCTCCAAATGTCCTTATGAAGCAATGCCACTTTATTTTCTCCATATTTATTATTTGTATGACCCAATTTAATGTCTAAATGAAAAAATAATGTTATCTTGGGTCCCATAGCTCCCTTATTGAAAAATGTAATGCCTCCTCCCCAACCTAGGTAACTAGTAGGTGGGTGAAACATTGTCAACTAGTAGTCTCATTAGGATGGGGACATGACCGCCCTCCCTGCACAATATTGCATGTCCTCAAGAAATTCCAAGTTTGGATGCTACAAAAAAATTTCATCTTCCCAAGTGGCTTCCTCACTAGGAAAATCCTTCCATTGTACCAAGTATTCTTTTATTGTTCTGCTTCCTAACTTCTCTCCCTTGTTCTCAATATTTTGTCTAGAATGAGAACAATTTTTCCTTCATCATCCAAAGGAGGTAAATTATATGAAACAGAAATATGTTTATGTTAACATTATTTATACATGACACATGAAATACAATTTGAATTATACTTCCCATGGGAAGCTCCAATTCATAGGCCACTTATCCAACCTTTCGAATCACTTTGTAGGGAACATAAAACCCTGGTTTGAATTTTTATGAACCTTTACCCTTTATGGTGTTTTGTTTTTAGGGATGCAAACTCAAATACACCAATTCATTCACTTGGAAATGCCTCTCCACTCTGTGTTGGTCTGCATAATGTTTTTGTTGATTTTGGGCATCCTACAAGTTATCTTTCAAAACCTTCAAAATTTCTTGAATTTATTCAATCCAATCCTTAGAATTTGGAGCTCTACTATCACCAAAAATGTGGTCAATAAAAGTGGATTCATCGTAACCATAAAGTTATTTGAAAGGAGACATGGCAATGGACATATGAAAAGTAGTATTGTAACAAAACTCAACCAAATCCATTCATTTTATCCATGATTTTTGCTTCCCACTAACATATTTCCTCAAGTAGCCTTCCAACCATTGATTCACCCTCTCTGTTTGGACATCAATTTGTGGATGATATCTTGCGTTAGGTTTCAAAGTTGTCCCCAGCATTTTGAATATTTCTTTCCAAAATGCACTAAATAATATGTTATCTCGTTCACTAACAATGCTCTTATGAAGCCCATGCAATATGAAAACTTATTTAAAAAATAATTCAGCTACTTGTATAGTAGTGAAAGTGGTAGTACGAACAGAAAAAAAAAATTATAAAATTTAGTGAGCCTATCCACCACCACAAATATCAAATCCTTACCAAATACCTTAGGCAAACCAGTGATGAAGTCCATGGACATGCTCTCCCATTTTTGTTCTGGAAAAAGCAAGGGGCGTAAGAGGCATGTTGGATGAGTGTACTCCACTTTATTTTGCTGACATGTGGGGAATTCATTAACATACTTCAGAACATAATCCTTCAACCCTTTCCATGAAATAATTCCCTCAATATTCGATATGTTTTGAAGAAACCAGGGTGACCTTCTAGAGGAGAATCGTGAGATTTCTTTAGAATTTTCTCCTTCAAACTCGAACTAGGGACCAAATAGATTCCATATTTATATTATGTGATTCCTTCCTACACCTTATACTTATCATCATGGTTATTCCCATCAAAAATTTCATAAGAAAACTTATATTTGGCATACTCTACTTCTAATGTGGCTTTCCAATTTTCTGCTACATCAATTAGAGAAATAGAAAGTCTTCTAGATAAGGCTTCAACTACCACATTATTTTTTCCCTTCACATATTCAAGATCAAATTAAAATTCTTGAATCTTACTCACCCATTTGTGTTTCCTTTCATTTAGATCCTTTTGAGTGAGGAAGTACCTTAAGCTGTTATGGTCAGTTTTGACCACAAATTTGTTTCCCACCAAGTATTGTCTAAACTTGATCAAAGAATGAATGATGGATAAAATTTATTTGTCATAAATGGATTAAATCTTATCATGTGGTTGTAGCTTCTTACTATCAAAATTTGTTGGGTGTTGTCCTTGCTTTAGGACTGATCCAATGCCCTCTCCTGATGCATCACATTCCAAGACAAATGGTTTAGAAAAATAAAGCAAGGCTAGAATAGGACAATTTCTTATTACCTCTTTCATTATTTGGAATATTTTTCAGCCCCTTCATGCAATTGTAAATCATATTTCTTTGTCAAATCAGTGAGAGGTGAAGTGATTTGGGAGAACCCCTTCACAAACTTTCTATAGCAGGTGCAAATTCCTATGAATCCCCTCAACTTAGTGAGATTTTTGGGATGGGGCCATTGTATAATGGCTCTTATTTTCTCCATATACACCTTCATACCATTTTTACCAATGATTTGTCCAAGATACAAGAGCTCTGTCAAACCAAACTCACATTTTGACAGCTTAGCAAACAAATATTGATCATGTAGAATTTTTAATACCTCTTCTAGATGATGCAAATTCTCCTTCCAAGTTTTACTGTAAATAAGAATGTCATCAAAGAAAACTAGTACAAAATTACAAAGTTTCTTGTGTAAGATATCATTCATGCATGAATAGAATGTGGCAGGTGAATTTGTCAAGACAAAGGGCATGGAAACAAACTCAAAGTGACCATAGTGGCATCTAAAAGCAGTCTTTGGTATGTCTTCTTCCCTCATTCGAATTTGATGATAACCAGATCTAAGGTTAATCTTTGAGAAGAACTTGGCTCCATGGAGCTCATCCATGATCTCATCAATCCTTGGGATGGGATATCTATTCTTCATTGTCTTCTATTCAATTCTCTAAAATCAATGCACATCCTCAAAGTTACATCCTTTTTCTTTACCATAACAACTAAAGAAGCATATGGGATGGAACTAGGCCTTATGAGACCCAAACACAAGATTTATTTAATGGCCTCCTCAATCTCATCTCGAATCCTTTTTGGGTGTCTATAGGTCTACATTTTGATAGGTTGTGTTCCTATATATAACTCAATGATATGATCCACCCCTCTCATACTTACTCAATAATTGTTATTTCTCCTTAGGATGCTTGGAAACCTTCAAGTGAGGTTTGGGATATGTAATTAAACATTCATAATCCCATTCTATGTCTCCATGCCTCAATAGAGACCCCATGTTGTGAGAGGAAACCACTTGCTTTGGGTAAGTGTGCATTCCCCTCAACAAGATGGCTTTCCCTTCCAAATTTTCGAACCTCATTTCAGGGACTTGATAGTTCACTATATGCTCCCTACATAATACAACCATTGTACTCCCAAAACCACATTTGTATCATCCACATTCACTACATAAAAATTGTGAGAGATAGTATGATTTCCTATAGTAACTTGAAGATTTGGAATCCATTTAGTGCAATCCATAGAATTGTTACCTGGAATGGTGACTATGAAACCATCAAAGTTTTCAGATTGTAAGTTTCTCCTCTCCACCAAGGTTTCATCTATGAAGTTATGAGTGTATCCACAATCCACTAGAACCGTGACCTTTTGGCCTTGTATGTTACCCTTGAGCCTCAAGGTCTAGAATCTAGATACACCTGAGACTACTGCAATTTATCCTATCTCAATAGTGGGTTGTTCTTCTTCTATTGTTTCATACCCCTCTTCTTGGGATGCAATTTTTTCTTCCTCCTCCTCCTCCCCCTCTTCATCATCTTCAGAAAAAACTTCAATGTAGTGTGTCTTCCCCTTAGCACATTTCTCTCTTGGAACCCAATGTTGTTGGCATGTTAAACATAGCTTATTTCTTATAAGTTCTTATTTTCTTGCTTATCCTTTATTTTATTTGGTAGAGGATTCATTTTTCCATGGTTTCTTACCTTCCTTGAACTTGGAAGATAAATTTGGGCTGGGGGGTATTTGGTTCTTGGTAACACAGTCTGCAAATCTCTTGTCAAATTCATGTAATCATTCAATGTGGCTGGATTGTGGTCCTTCACGATCCATATTAAAGGTTTTTTCAATCCTTCAGTAAATGATAAAACCAACCTAGACATAGCTACATCATAAACCATTACCGAAAGGTTTTCAAATTCTAACATATATGCTTCAGGAGTTCCTACTTGCTTCAATTGTGCTAGTTTTTTGAAAGGAAGTTCGGGGTATTTCCTCTCAAATCTATCCATTAATGTATTGGATAAACCCTCATAAGATAAAATCTTATCATGTCCCAAGTTTCTAATGCCATGGAACCACCAATCACTAGCTTCCCCTTCAAGATGCAAAATGGTCATTTTCAATGCATCTTCTTCAACCATAAGATTTAACTGAAAATACACACTTATTTTTTGCAACCAAGAACTAACATACATTTGTAAGGAACCATCAAAGGAATGAATAGTTACTTTAATTCATGATTAAGAGGAGGTTTCCTATTCTCATTTCCTCCTTTCTTAAACTGAAGAGAGGCTCTAATGAACTGATCGAAAGGTAGGACTTTCCTACATTCATCGCTTAGTTGCGGCCAATCATTTGTTGCTTCCCTCACATAATAAGTAGTGTAAGGACCTTCTTTGGACTCTAAAAACTTAGGTATTGTAGGTACATTATGATTCTTGAACTAATGGGGTCAGCTATGAGGTCTAGTATTCAAAAAACTGGCTTCCCCATTGGTCTTCTTCTCAACATGAGGTGAACTACTACTACACTCGGGTGTTGACTTGCCCCCAAGTTGGCTAGAAAAAAATTCAAAACCTTGCATAAAATGTTTGGTCATCCCTTCAAGAGATTATTTAATGAATTTCTTAAGGTCCTCATTATCTTCCTTGTCAACCATGTCTCCAAATCCTAATTCTTTTTTGATCTCCTCGTACGTAGAATTGATTGCTTCACTTTCTTCTCTTCCACTGTTAATGTCTCCAGTATCAGTTTCTAATGGAGGGATTTAATCATCAAGAAACATGAATAAAGGACTCCAACTAGTGCTAATATCATGCTCTAATACCACTATAATGATCCAATTCGAAAATTCCCAACAAAGGCAGAATTTGGGGAAAACTTTTCTTGACTAGTCTTGACTATAGAGGTTTCGAATGGCACAAGAGGGTATCGAATTTGGTAGGGACTGATATGGGGAGTATTATGACCACTAAATTGACTCTCTGATAAATTTATGACAGGTTATAGACATATACAACTCGATTTGGGAACATTGGAAAAAATGGTAAAATTACTTGTAATTTATGGTGCAATTCCCATATGTAGGTTGGGAAATGTGTATTCATGAAGAAATATTTGGAGAGATAAATAAAATTCAAGATTTGGAGGTGTATTTTCTAATTACCAAGTTAAATTTTACCATTGAAATGCAAAATGGGTTGATGGAATGAAGCAATAAGTTCACTATTTGAAAGAATGTAATGGAGAGTTCAATAATTTTTTATCTTCCATATAGTCCAGTGTATGTGTTTTCTTAGCCTTCAAAATATAACTCTACAAGACACAAAAGTAAGAAATATATCAATCAGTGAATACTTTTTTTTTCCAATCTTAAAAATCTAAACCGTGGATAGAATGAAGATTTAAGGAAGATATAAATTTGTGTAGACATTTTCCCTGACTTAAAACTCAAAACCTTGGATAGAACAAAGATTTAGCGGATGTTGATTTGACCCTCCACTCAAAGTTGGAATTCCTCTGTATGTTGTCATGTGGAATATTAAAGAGGATACCAGGGATTTCTGATTTGGTGTAGAAATATTGACAAAAAATCAGACTTTTGCCAAACACTTAGTTAAACCCAGATTTCAGACTTTACTGTCATTAACTAAAAATAACTTCACATGCATAAAACCCAACAACCTTGAACCTGAAACACTGAAAAACCAAGTCTGTAGCAGTGGAAATACACATAAAAAATAGCAAAATGATAAACCCATAAAACAATAGATTTTTTTTCAATATGACCGTGGAAAAACCCCACCCTGGGGAAAACCAGTCCAAGAGAATTTTATTGCAGCATTTATCAGGCAGAAAAAATATTTACAACAACATTTATTTCAGCATTAATGACTATACCATATTTCTCAATTTCTGTGCCCACCTCGATTTCTATGCTACCAACATAATGTACGAATTGTACGAAACTGTACGGACTGTACAGATTTCTGTGCTTGAAAAAAAAATCACTTCTCCTCGAAAATTGTGCCCAAAATGTTTCCTCAAAAAATTTGCCTTTGTTGTACCGTACAGACTATACAGAACAATACAACTCGGCAGACACTAAATTCCTTGAAAATTGCCCATCTCCTTGGGATTCGTGCCCTCTTGAGAAAAAAAAATCTCCTAGGGATTCGTGCCCACATGAGAAAAATTGTAGCTCCCTCTCTTTCTGCAAATAACTCAGCCAATGCTCACTCTTGGAAATGATTTCCTTCAACTTGTCTTGCACACTACCCTAGGTTCTCTCTTATAAATTGAGAGTGACTTTTCACCTTCCCAATCCCATAATCCTGAGGCCAAGATTAAATCTTGCCTTTTCAATATCAAGGGTTGAGAAACTTTCCCCCCAAAAGTGGTTACATTTAATTTTAATATAGTCACATTTACTTTATGAACTAAGTGCACTTTATCATAAAGTCACTTTATAAAATTAAAACAAGGGAATACTTTATAAAAATTCTCAATTACATAAGAGTCACTTTAAACTTATTAAAACAACATTACAAAGTAAAGTAGCCTAGCTAGTGCATGGTCACTTCCGCATACAAGACAAAAACATGTGGAGTCCCTCCAGAGCTAAATCTCTAACACTCCCTCTTAGCAAGGGAGGTACAAACTGCCATCATCATCAGGTCCTGTCCTCAAATCCATCACACTATTTGTTGTAGGAGCTCCCTCTGAACCTGGAACCAACCCTACAACCTGTACTGAATTGGAATCTGAAGATAACCTTCTGGAAGTCACCCTGAACCTTGAGCTACTAGGAGAATCAATTCCCCACTCTTGAGCATTAGTTCGCTCATGTTGGCTAAGCCTTTTTCCAATACTCATAAGAGACTCCCTCTCTTCCATTGGAACTCGAGACTGTACCCTTGGTGCCACTGTAGTCTCAGGAGCCTCCTGATCCTTGTCTGAATCATCAACCGTGGGTTGTGCACTGAACTTGTACAACTCATCGAATTGATCACCAATCAGCTGTGGATCAATCAGTCCCACTCTCTTCGAGTATATATAAACATGTCCCAGATCATCTCTATCTGGAAAAATGTACACATGTCCCCTCCGGAACAATGTCGAATACCTTGCATCTTCTAGGGTTGAGACTGAGAGCAAGTTTACCCTCATCCCTGGAACAAAGAGGACCCCATCCTGATCAAGGTATCCTCCATGACTAAGTTGGAATTTTACTTTTCCAACTCCTCTCACAGCACATGCATGTCCCCCTTCTGACTGAACGAACTGATCAAGACCAGTCTCAGCAATGATACGGAATATGTGCCATATTCCAGTCATATGATGTGAGGCTCCATTGTAAATATGACAAGTACCATTATAAACTACTCCATTACTGTCGGCACTATAAATAAGGGAGAACAATGAGAATTCCTTCTTGAATCTTTTCTCAAAGTCTGCTTACTCTGTTGTAGCTACAACAACTGTATCTTTTTCCTTGTTCTTTTTCTTCTTCTTAGGACATCGAGAAGCATAGCGTACTCCATACTGGCTACAAGAAAAACATAGAACTTTTCTCAAGTCCTTCTTGGAATTATTCTTGCTCTTAGCAGAAAGAGCAACATTCTCTTCACTAGCACCCTCCTTCTGTCCACTGCCTTGAGATCCTTCCCGAATCTCCTCTTGAGTGAAATCATCCCATAATCTACTCCAATCTGGAAGGTTTTCTTGAGCAACCACACACTTCACAAAGACTTCCCATTGCTTAGTGAAGCCTTTCAAGGCTATCCACACTAACTCAGAATCAGAGATGACTTCTCCAACTACAGCTAGCTCATCTTTCACTTGGGCCACCCGGGTAAACGATGCTACACCCTCACCCTTGGCCATCTTAGTTCCCTACAATTTTTCCTTGAGAGCCATTATCCAGTTCTCATTTTTAGCTTCATACAAGCCTTTCAATGTATTCCACATTTCATAATCAATCTTCTTCTTAGCTACGTGTGGAATAAGGTGCTCCCTAATACCATCCAAAATCAATCTTTGGACTTTGGCACTTTTACCTCATGAATATCCAAAGCAATAGGATTAGATGCAGGAGGAGTTACCACAGTGCTAACTATGGTCCATAGTCGGTTTTCTTTGAGAACAACAATCATCCTGACTTTCCACTGCAAATAGTTGGACATACCATCCAACTGATCCTCATATCTAATGCATGCAACCATCTCTGCTATCAAAGAAAAAAAATAGACCAACAAAAGAACAATATCTTCACTCTTCCCCACCACCTGGCAGTCACATCCAAATAAGGTTTTTCCAAGACACAAGTTTTTAAAAACACAGAAATAATACTTGCCCAACAACTCAACACTACCGTTGTCCCCATAATCAGCTGTAATCTCAGAGCCTCAACTTTGATACCATGTAGAAATATTGAAAAAAAATCAGAATTTTTCCAAACACTTAGTTAAACCCGGATTTTAGAATTTACTGTCATTAAGTAAAAAATACTTCACATGCATAAAACCCAACAATCTTGAAGTTGAAACACCTAAAAACTAACTTTGTAGCAGCAGAAATAAACATAAAAAACAACAGAATGATAAACCCATAAAACAATAGATTTTTGGTCAATGTGACCCTGGAAAAACCCCACCCCGGGGAAAACCAGTTCAAGTGAATTTTATTGAAGCATTAATCAGGCAGAAAAATTATTTACAACAACATTTATTTCAGCATTAATGATTGTACCAAATCTCTTGATTTTTGTGCCCACCTCAAATTCCGTGCCCACCTGGATTTCCCTGCCACACGTAGAATGTACGGACTGCACGGAAAGGTATAGAATGTACATATTGTATGGAATAGTACAAACTGTACGGATTTATGTGCTTGAATTTTTTTTCACTTCTCCTAAAAAATCGTGCCCATAAAATTTTCCTCGAAAAATGTGCCTCTAGTGTACAGTACAGACTATACGAAACATTACAACTTAGCAGAAAATAAATGCCTTGAAAAATTCCGAGCTCCTTGGGATTCGTGCCCTCTTGAGAAATTTTTTTTATCCTTGGGATTCGTGCTCACTTGAGAAAAATTGCAGCTCCCTCTCTTTCTGCAAATAACTCAGCCAAATGCTCACTCTTGGAAATGCTTTCCTTCAACTTGTCTTCAACACTACCCTAACCTCTCTCTTATAACTTGAGAGTGATTTTTCACCTTCCCAATCCCTAAATCCAAAGGCCAAGATTAAATCTTGCCTTTTCAAGATCAAGGGTTGAGAAACTTTCCCCCCAAAAGTGGTTACATTTATTTTAACAAAGTCACATTTACTTTATGAACTAAGTGCACTTTATCATAAACTCACTTTATAAAATTAAAACAAGGGAATACTTTATAAAAGTCTCATTTACATTAGAGTCACTTTAAACTTTATAAAACAACATTACAAAGTAAAGTAGCCTAGCTAGTGCATGGTCACTTCCGCATACAAGACAAAAACATGCGGAGTGCTTCCAGAGCTAAATCTCCAACATTTGGAAAAGCTTAAAGAGTTAGGGCTAGGTGGGTGTTGTGACATGGAAGCGCTTCCAAGTATTTCATGTCTTGATTCCCTAGAAAGGTTTAAAACCAATAAACATTGGAAGTTACAAAACATTGGTGGCATTTAACAACTAGGATTGAAATATTTCTAACTTTTAGCATACAATGGAGTTGTATAGAATTGATTTCATGACTTGGAGGTAATTAATTAAAAATGTCATCATTGTAATGGAAAAAAAAGTCTATGTAGGATGACTAGGATAAAATGTTAGGTCATGTAGGATAAAGTCGTGGAAATACTTATTCCCCTTCTTTCATGAACTCTGATTAATTTTATAAGCATGGAAACACTTAGGAAATATTATTTTACCATAGAATTTGGATTTTATGAAACTTGGGCTACCTATAAAAAATTTTCCAAATTCAACCCCATTTTTTCTTGAAAAGGAGGAAATATTTATGCAAGTTTAACTTAATCATATGTGGGATACTAAATGGGATTCTTGTTGTCATTAAGATATTATATTCATGAAATGACTGGAAAAAATATGGACTACGCATTTCTAGATTATTTATCGTAGATAGGGGAATTACTACTATGATAAATAGAAATATTTGAGAGACCATATTTACTTGTTGGATAAATTTTTATTGCTCAATTATTCATGCAAATATTTGGGCAAAGTCCATCGCTTCCTAATAGGAAAATCCAAGCTCCAATCCTTCCCATCTCTCCATATCATAGCATGAGTGTAATGATTTGTTGTGGCAAATTGAAGAATTTTTTGTTCCTTATGATTATATTTGGTAAATATGTGTAGCTTCACAAGAAGTATGCGCTAATTATGATATGAAGCTTCAAGGACAACTTCAGAACCAAATTCTCTCCTCTATTTTAACTTTGACAACCAGGATATTTGCACTACAAAACACATAATTTAAATACATTCTTAGATGTGAATAATTATTAGAGTTTTTGTTCTTCTTATCTTCCTTGTTTTTCCTTGAAGGTTGGCCCAATATCACATGACCTATGTCCTTGAAAGGAATATCATCAAAATTATCGTAAAATATCATATTGAAAAAACCATTGTGACACATTTTAGGTTTTTTGAAACCATTATAAACATTTTAATCCCTATTCTCTTTCCACAATTGTGGCTGAGATGTTGTTCCGTTCCTATCTCGATCCCAAAAGTTCCCATGAGGTTTGAATAAATCAGCATAAGAAGTTGTCCTTTCTTGTTTTTCATTTGGCTCAACTTGTGTAGATTCAACATAGTTGGTGATGAATTTCCCTTTAATGGATTCCTCTCCACCATCCATAGCCATATAAGAACAATTGTTTTTTTCAGACTCAATTACTAAACAATTCAATTATTGTGCAGAATGAGTCATTGAACTCCTCACAAACCTCCATAAGCCTCTATCCATCAAGCATGTATGAATTTTAGGGGAATTTACATGCATAAAAGAATCATAGCTATATTTATTTATTGGGAGACCTACAACAATGCTTGCTCAAAATATGGGGGTCGTGAAGATGACATTACACAACCATTGGTATTGCTTATATGGGAAGCATCAACATATAACATTAAATTATTCATAATTAGCTCCTTAGGGGCACCAAAATATGCAGCATGACCTCTACTAAGCAAAGACATCTCCTTCATACCTTAGTTTTGTTAAGATTGCATATTCTTAGCTAGATATCATTAGTGTTTAATCCAAATATACAACAGTAGCATATGCAAAATCACTGAAAGAAACACAATCACAATATACACACAGTATTTATCCTGGGAAACCCTTAAGGGGAAGAAAACCCAACAAAACTTCCTCTACATAGATGTATAAGATAAAACCCCAAAAACAGGTATTCTCCTCCTTGCTGGTATATATCTCTCTCTCCTATGCACTACATAAGTGTGTGTCTCTGTATTATAATGAGGAGCACAACTCCTCTATTTATATATTTTAAATCACTTGACTTTACCCTAACAAGTAGGCCCCACTAAACTGACTGGGCTGACTTCACCTAGGAAGACTCAAAAGAGTATTATATTATATTCATTGGGGTACTATTGACCCGACTTACAATGGAGGATTTACCTCATGACTCTATGATGACCAATAACATCCCGACGGAGGAATAGAATATATCCCTTGGGGTACATCAGTAAAATAAATTTAGAATATCCTTTGAAGTTACAATATTTCAACACTCCCCATTAATGAGAAGGGTGTTCTACTGAAAACAACATCATCAACTATAGGAGTAACGAGAGAGATAATGTTCAGTAGTATCAAGGCAATACATTTATAGGTCATAGGAAGTTTTCAACAATCATCAGTAACTGGAACAATTACTCTTCAATATATTCAGTACTAGAACATCATCTTCTACAGCACTAAGTATTCATCTTCTGTAGCACTCAATCACTTTATCCTTTTGTAGAAACACTTCGATCTTTCGATCCCTTGTAGCAGCACTATGATCTTCTTGATCCTTTGCAATGCCACTTCGATCTTCTCAATCCTTTGCAACACCACTTCGATCTTCTCGATCCTTTGCATCATCATCTTGATCTTCTTGATCCTTTGTAGCACCACTTCGATCTTCTCGATCCTTTGTAGCAACACTTTAATCTTCTCGATCCTTTGTAGCAGCACTTCGATCTTGTCGATCCTTTGTCACAACATTACTTGCAGTACACTTGATCTATTTGCTGGATGATCAATCCCTATCACTTTAGGACATAGGTCTAAGGATGATGCAATCCTCATCACCCTACTCCCCCTTAATGAGGAGGGTTCATAGTATTGATCAGCTTGATCATCCGCAAATGAATGCAGTACCTCATCATCCACAAGGACTCATCGTAGACCATCCCCAGCCTTTTAGAGCCAGGGTCACTCTAAGAAAGTGTTATACTACGAAAACTACATGTGCATGTAGGCATACTCTCCATGTGATAGCATCATCTGTAACTATATATCTTGTCTACACCTAAATCAAGGACCTGTCGTCCATAAGGACTCATTGTATAGCATCCTTAGCTTCAAATATAGGACCACTCCTAAGCGAGTGTTATTCTACGGCATCTACAAATGAATGTAGGTACACTCTCCATGCAAGGGTATCGTCTTGCAAGAGCATGCTTAGCCAGTATGAGCTAGGACCAATCTCAAGAGCATAGTGTTATTATCTGCAAGACCAACCTCAAAAGAGGATACTATTGTACACAAGTGATTGTCAAACCTTATCAGCATCTGCAAACGGAGTTGGCCTCTTTTTTACTGGAGAATCTCTGCCATCCCATTATCAATGATAGTCTTATCATCACTCCCCCTTTCCATAGAGGATCCATATCATCAACCTGATCCCCCTTTGTTCGAGGAGGGTTCATATCTTGGACCCATTCTTACTTTATAAGGAGATTCCATATCTTCAACTTGTTCCTCCTTTTCGAAGAAAGTCTATATATTCATCATTCCTTGTTTAAAGGAAAGTCTATAGTATCATCACTGTTCCTCTTTATGAGGAAAATATTTTCAAACTACACCAATCTTGTCACGGAAATATTCAAACTTTACTCGAGATAGAGGCCTAGTCATCACATCAGCAACTTGCACATTGGTACTCACGTACTGGATATTTATAGCTCCCTTTTGTACCATATCCTTTATATAAAAATATCAAATTTCTATGTGCTTTGATTTACCATGGAACACGGGATTCTCTGGCATCTTTATACAACTATGGCTGTCACATAGAATCACTATGGTATCCAACTCCATGTCAAATAGACCTGAAATCAATTTCCAAATCCATATCACTTCACAAGTAGCGGAGCAAGATGCTATTTACTCTACTTCAGTTGTGCTGAGATCAACAATGGAATGTTTCTTACTAAATCATGTGATCATGGTGGATCCTAGACAATAACATCCACCTGAGGTGCTCTTTTTTTCGGCGGCACTTCCTTCCCAATCTGAATCTGTATATCCATACAATCTGTAGCCATGATCTCTAACATAGTATAGTCCAAATTCTATAGTATATTTGGCCTTGTATTCATTAGATACATCAATGACCCAATAATCTGTCTATACTCAGTAATATCCACTAACCCTGATGATTCATCAGATAACAACTTCAGGTTGGTATCCATGGGTGTGGTCATGGATTTAAAATCCAAGGTATCAAATATTTTCAAGATTTCTATTGCATACCTTCCCTAGTTCAGAAATATTCCTTCTAGGCTTTGCAACACTTCCAATCCAAGGAAATAATACATCAATCCAATATCTTTCATCTCGAATTATTTAGCTAGCTTCTTCTTGCTTTCTGTGATTTATTTCTCATTTCCAGTCATAAATAGGTCATCCACATACATCAATATTATTACAGGTTCATCATCCATAACCTTCATGTAAAGGTTAGTATCATCTTTACTCTCGGTAAATCCTAAGCTTGTCAAGAAGCTATATCTTCTTCCACACCAAGCTCTAGGAGCTTGATGTAGTCCATACATAGTCGTTTTCAACTTGCATACATGAGTCACTATGTCTTTGACTTCAAATCCTTGTGGTTGTTTGATGTATACCTCTTCCTCAATCACACCATTCAGGAAGGTTTCCTTTACATCCATCTGGTGTAGATCCCACTTCATCATGGAAGCAAGTTCCATGATGGTTCTTCATAATCAATCCCCTCTTTCTGACAGAATCCTCTAGCCACAAATCTTGCCTTGTATTTTTCAATACTTTCATCAGCTGCATGTTTTATCTTGTATATCCATTTCAAACATACCACACTCTTGTTTTTTGGTTTGGGTGATATATCTCAACAATCATTCTTCATTATTGAATAGTATTCTTCCATCATTGCTTCCGCCCACTCTTTCTTCTATGCAGCTTCCTCGTAGCTAGTGGGTTCTTGATCTAAAAGATCACACATCAAATCTACATAACTGGAGAGTGGATTTGATCTCTTGCATGTTCTTGTGGAGCCTTCTGGAGCTCCATAATTCTATGCTTCTTGTATGATTTCTCTTACCCAAGCATTTTTTTCTTTTTTGAGATATATCCATAGCAGGGGGTTCCTGAGGTTCTACCATATCATGATCTTCAGATGCTACTATTTCAGGAGAGGGTTTAACTTCCATTTTCCCAAGAGGTACATCCTCTTCATGTACTTCTTCAAGATGACACCTTATGGATTTATTAAGAGCTGCTTCTTCATCAAATTTCACATCCCTACTAATACCGATATGATGGAATCCTGAATGATTCAGAGAATTCAAAGTATCCAACAAATATTCCCTTCTTTCCAGAAGGATCCAACTTGGTTCTCTTCTCTTTCGGAATGTGTACATATACTAGACAACCAAATATACTGAGATGGATCACTTCATGTTTCTTTCCTGTATACATTTCTTAAGGAGTCTTGAATCCAAGAGAACTATGAGATAATATATTATGCACATGCATAATTTTTATTGTTTCTTCATCCCATAGATTCATGGGAAGGTCTTGTTCATGAATCATTTTTGTCACTGATTCCATAATGGTTATATTCTTTCTTTCTGCATCACCATTTTTGGGGGGATTGTAGGGAGAGGTTGGTTCCCTCTTAAATCCATCTTCCTTGCATAATGTTTCAAATTCTTTTGAAGTATATTCTCCACCATTATCTAATCTCATAGTCTTGATTCTTCTTTTTGAATGGTTCTCTATCAAGCCTTTGAATTCCTTGAATTTTTCGAACACTTCACTCTCGGTCTTCAAGAAGTATATCCATGTATTTCTTGAATAGTCATCAATAAATGTGACATAATATTCATATCCACTTAAAGATGTGGAGGACATAGGACCACATACATCATAATGAATTAATTCCAACCTACCTTTAGTATTTGTTTCACTTTTTGGAAAGGGATTCTTGATGGTCTTTCCTCTTGCACATCCTTTGCAAGTTCCTTCATGATCAATCTTTAGATATGGTAACCATGTCACCACCTTTCTCACAATAGATAGTGCTTTGTAGTTGATGTGAGAAAGACATCTATGTCATAGTTCACTTGAGCTAGTGGTCTCATGGAAAAGGGTTATCTCTGGATGTCCCTTGTGTTTGTGCAATCCTCCTTCTCCTTCACCAATGACCACAACATATTCAAGTTTCTTTCCTTTGGTCCACATGAGTACTTTTCCATCTATAAAAGAAACTATATATCAGTTCTTATCTAGTGCTGAGATGGAAAGTAGGTTCTTTTCCAAACCTGGTACATAAATTACTTCCTTCATCTTCATGGAAGTTCCAGAGTCAAGCTTGTATATTGATTCACCAATACCTTTGATGGGATATTGATAGTAATCTCCCAATGATACTTTCTGAGGAGAATTATTTTCTTCAATTCTTGGCAAATTTTTCTTCTTCATTGTCGTGTGCTTTGAAGAACCACTATCAATAAGCCATGCATATTCTCCAGGTGTTACAGACCCAGAGAATGCAGAGAATAGTACATATTCTTCTACATATTCTCCATTTGTTAGTCTCTTTCAAGGTATTTATTCTTCTTCTTCATACTCATCTTTAGCTAGATGAGCATGATTTCTTTTGTTGTTCTTCTTCTTCGATGGATAATCTCTATCAAGGTGTCCTATCTTATGACAATTATAGCATTGGTATTTCTTTTTCTAATTGTTTTCTATTTTCTTTTGAAACTTCTTTGGAGGCCTATTCTCCTTGTGACTATCCTTCTTGAATTTTAATTGTTTTATTCTTTTAGTATGGATGGCTAGAGATTGATCATATTCTCTAAGTAGATATTCTTTGTTAGCTACTCTAGCTTCTTCTTGGATGCAATATTCACATACAATGTCAAACTTCATACTTTCTTTTTTGGAACACAAATTATGTATGAAGTATGTCAAACTTCAAACTTCATACCATTGAGATCAGTCACAACTAGTTCATCTTCACCAAGGATTTCTCCAATGGAACTTAGTTATTCCCTGAACTAGGAGACCCTTGTGAAGTAATATTGAATTGATTCTCCTTTACTCATCTTGGTACCCTTCAGTTGAGATCTCAATTTAATCTTCATGTTGATTTTCTTTCCTTCATACATTCTAGAAAGTGCATCATACATTTGATTTGGTACCTTCTTAGATGACACTTGAGGGATAAAGTGATCTTTGATAGAATCAACAATGATCCTCTTTACCTTGATTAGGTCTTTTTGATGCTTCTCCTTAGCTTCATCTTCTTTCGGTTATACAAATTCATACTTAATGTACTTATCAAGATCATTCTCTCTAATAATGATACCAATCATATATTTCCATGCTAGGAAACTTTCTATGCCTTCCAGTTTGTCCTCAAGCTTAGTGCTTGGGGCCATCTTATCCAGGAGGTCACTAAAAAATGAAATTTTCAAAATGAAAAGTTGACCATACCAGGATATGTGCTTGACTGAGGTGAGTTGGTTGGTACACTTGGTTTCTAGAGATCCCAAATATTCATCCCTCAAAACTTGCTTGCGAGGTTGCAGTTTTTGTAGATTCCTGGTTCTTGTTTTCTACATCTTTTTGGTTCAAATCAAAACTAGGGTTTCTATTTCCCAAAGATTCACCCACTCAAAAAATTCAATCTAGGGATCAATATATGCACTCTAGGGAGGCACAACTTTCTGTGCAAGCAGATCTTCAAAATTCCAAACTTTGCAAAAACCCTAATTTCTTCTGGAGGGAGAAGGGAGAGAGTTTCACCTTGTGAAAGATGTTCTATTCATGCTATCTCTGATATCATGTTAAGATTTCATATTCTTAGCTAAATATCATTAGTGTTTAATCCAAATTCACAATAGTGGCATATGTAGAATCACTGAAAGAAACACAATCACAATATAAACACAGTATTTATCCTCAGAAACCCTCATGGGGAAGAAAACCCAGCAAAACTTGCTTTATATAGATGTATAAGTTAAAACCCCAAAAATAGGTATTCTCCTCCTTACTATAATGTCTCTTTCTCTCTCTCCTATGCGCTACAAAAGTGTCTGTATGTGTGTTATAATGAGGAGCACAACTCCTCTATTTATACACTTTAAGTCACTTGACTTTTACCGTAACAAGTCAACCCCACTAAACTAACTGGGCTGAATTCACCTAGGAAGACTCAAAAGAATATTATATTATATGCATTAGGGTACTATTGACCCAACTTACAATGGATGCTTTACCTCATGACTCTATGATGACCAATAACATCTCGACGGAGGAATATAACATCTCCCTTGGAGTACATCAGTAAAATACATTTAGAATATCCTTTGAAGTTACAATATTTCAACAAGTTGTAGGTTTAATAAGTTCACAAAAGTTGTCTTGCAAATTTTAATACCTATTAGTATGCAAAATATTGGACCTCTACAGAATAAATGTGAATGTTTGAGAAAAATCGGAGAAGATTGAACTTTAAAACTTTTATCAATCAATTTCAGCACATATGTATCTCATAAATCAACCACATATAAATATATCACCCACATATGAATCTCATAAATATATCAGCCTCATATAAATCTCATAAATATATCATCCACAAAAATAAACTCCATAACTCAACCAAGAGAGATAAGATATACCTTGAGAAAAACCTTCAAACACGAGGATGAAAAAATTGCCAATTCTTTGAGTATGATAGATATATTTGTAGAGAATGGTTTACAACACATAATCATATTTCTCAATAAGATATGTGACCTAATATTTAGAGAAGAGAGATTCAATACTTCATAATAATCAACTGTGTTGAACTTTCCATATTCCTAGCATATTAATAACAAGCTAAAACACTTGGCATGCAGAAGGTAGTGAATGGGAAGCTCAGTAAACACATTGAGAGAATCACATAGCACATTCGCGAGGAGCATACACTAAACCTCCCTCCATGCAATCATTAATGTCCTCCCAATCTCTAGTTCCAAGCTATCACTTTGGATTATCCATCATGCACAAGATATGCACCCTCCTTCCATAATTAACTTTTATAACTGGATGTTCATTGACTTGAATTGAATGTGAAATGAATGTGAACTATTTGAACTGAATGTGAACTGATTGAACTAAGATCAATTTTCAAATAAGTGTATGACCATAAAGTTAGGAGGCTAATTGAATATCTTTGGTGCTTCACATTTAGTGTCATACATGCTCATTTTCTATTATTATCTTTTGCATGGATCTTCTTAGTTAACTGATGCATGCTTTATTACAACTGGGTATTTACTGAATCCTTTACAATTTGAGTTCACTTGGATTTAAATATAGGCAATTTAAACCCTTTTTATTTATTTATGCTTTATCTCATTATAATTAATTAACTACCCCATGGTCCACATATGTATTTATTTATCCCTATTATCATGTCATACTCAAAATAATTATTCCATGTTGATGATCATATATATTACCCCGGGTCATACAGTCATATGCTAAAGTAATTCACTCTAGGGGTAGCTAATCCCTAAAGGAGACTTATAGTACTCAATGACCATGACTAGTAATACATCACATAGTATAACCACTCTACCAACTAAAGTATTTCACCTCAATAAATGAGGATATTGTTAGGACTTGATATTACTCACAAGCGTACACTCTTGATATTACTACAAGACCAATCTTGATATTACTCACCAGAATTAGCTGGATATTACTCACAAGCTCATCTCCATAACTAGAGGTCCATCTCATAGGGTACCTTCTATAAGAATACTTGACTTGATATTACTCATAATTCGGACTTGATATTACTCACAAGTATGGAAAATGACTCATGATGTTGTACAATCAACAATCCCTCTCAATAAGGGAGACATTCTCTGCTATACCAGGCATTTTCTGTCAAACCAAGCTTATCTCAGAAGGATTTAAACTTATTCAATGATAGAAGCTTGTCCACACATTTGCAATATGCTCATTAGTATCTATGTAATAAAATTTTACTTACATGACCATGACTCCAATGAATTGATACTTCATCTTAATGTGTTTCAACATAACATTAAACACCAGGTTCTCATAAAGCTTGATTTTTAAACACCTAATAACAACAGGATCAAGTATTTCACCCTAGTAGGTATCATCCCAAAACTACACTACTCCTCAACAGGTAGTACTATCAGCAAAATACGTTTGCTTCTATAGTACTCTCTAATACACACCTTACTTTTGTAGTACCTTCCATAATACACTTAGCTTTTGTAGTACTAGCCACAATTTACATTGCTTTATCTAAGGCTAAAATAATAGTTGGATAGAACAATAGGTCTACCATGTATCAATTACAATAAAGAACCTATTCTAATGTACCTCAAGGGTACTCAAACATATCAATAAGCATAAAATACAACAGTTCTTCTAGGTGCATTAAGAGACCAACCAGCTACTTATAAATAGTAGCATCATTTGGATCTAATCCAAAATGTTGTTTCTCTAAAGTAGAAACTATGGATTTCATATCCATCATATACAACACATTAAATGTGTAATATCATGCAGAAATAAAGTCTCATATTTTCTTTCAATCTTCAATATTTTTTTACTTCAAGAATATGTTACAGATAAAAATTCCTTTGGCTTGGGGTGAACCACAACAGACAGTATGACACCATAAATAAATCCACTTCAAATATTATAAAGAGATAAACATTTCTAACACTAAGGGTTAGGAAGCATACCTTGTTCCGAACATTCATAGTATATCATCGTTGATATTTCAACCACACTTGCACCTACATTCCATTCTCAACAACAACGAAAGATAAAAGCATGATAGATATTAAGCGTTAGAACCTACTCTAGGCATGTATCAATACAATATATATAATCAAAGAAACTACATCCATGGACAAGCATATTCATTGTTCAACATACAATGGACGAGAAATGGATATTTCTATTAATTGTAAATAGAGATATAAGTGAAAAACTCTTTTGACACCTCGTCGAAACTGAGATACCAAGTCCTCCACCTGGGCCTCCACCACTTCAATCATCCATATCAATGGCAATATCAAAAGACAATGGAAAACTTGGGAATACCATCAATGGCTTGTCAAAGTACAAAGGGATGTAGACTCAAATATGTAAGTATGGGGCACAAATCCATTATAGTTTCTTTGCTCTAAAAAATTATCCTCCTCTAATGCATCCAAGTAGCTCAATATATATCCCTTCAATAGGAAGTGAAGGGTCGAGTCGGAGCATTTCCAGGCATATGGAAGGAAAATAGTCAAGTTATTCATGACTCAATGAGAAAAACTCCAAATGTTTTATTTTTTAGCATATTTCCTGATGTGCGCGGGTCACAATGGAGAAAATTGCGTGTACATGCGGTTTGTAAGCTAGTGACCCGTGTAGACCAATAAACAAGAATTTTTTAAGGTATTTTCTGGAGCATCAAAGTTTATTGTGAGAAAAGGGGGTCCAAAGAGTCTGCATAGGGACAGGGAAGGCCATAAAAACATTATCTACCAAGTGTGGTAAAAATAGCTATAACAGATGCGCCCTAATGTGTGAGGTTAGAGGGGTAACATGATGTTCTAAATACAGTATACCAATCCCAGAAGTGGAGTAATGAAGACCTAGGTGGGAAAACCAACCACTCAGTAGTACAATATAATGATAAATCTCAACATGTGACTAGAGATATGAAGTGTAGCAGTCCTCGAATACATAAATAGTACAATGGCCATGAATAGGCATATGTCACATGTGGTCATCACCACGTACAATATATAGTGAAACAAGATCTTCATATTGAATGAAGACATATGATAGTACATTAGAATCTGTTCATGACAACTAATATCTCATAGATACTAACACGATGAAGGAGGTACAACATATGGAATTCCACCAATCTTGGAGGTCTTCTACACAAACCGCTACGAGTACATGTCCCATCATGCGAATAAAGGTTTTCAGGTCGACATGATGGACCATCGTCTGATTACCAGTCATTTATGTATATCGTTAACAGACACGAGATATCCCACTGATAAAGATAATGGGAATCAAGGTACAGACTGGAATCAAACAAGTGTAAATAGAGGTGTTGAGGTTGAACACTTGAGAGAGCCCATCGATAAGGGGACACTGATGTATTTCCAAAAATATCAATGGAAAGAGAACCTACCATTGATGACTAAAAGTCTCAAGGAACTCAATGGAATCTAGACTCCTATTCTAGAATAAATGATCTGAATTTGATGGAATGGAATTTGTTGGAAGAATGGAATTAAGGCATCCCTCATCAACCAACACGAGGTACAAAACAACGTCAGATAATTTGGAAGAACTCAGACAAACAAGATTAGCTCGAACCAGTAACTGTATCGAGAATGGCCGACATGCAAATACAAGATAACTGAGGAGTGGTCATCTCAGGATAAAACTTCCTTCAAATAAGAGCATAAGGAAAATGGAGACTCATAGGAAACATAGACTCAACATGTAAACTAGTACAACTCTGTGACACAGGTTCCATAGGGACTAGAAGCATAACCAGTCGTTGGAGGAAACTCAGAGTAATGAGTACAACTCCTAAATTCATACTAATAACCCAACCAATGGATATAATATACAGAGCTTTGTTCGAACGAAACACGAAACGAGAGTTTCCAAGTAATATCATTTCTAGTTCGTATTTTTATGTTTGTTTTTGGTCTTTTTTCATATTGGAAAGCTTGAAAAAGAATAAAATTGATTATATTACAGAACTAGGAGGAAACGAGTACCACGGGAAATTAAACTAGTTCCAGGTAGTGGAACATACCTATTCTCAATGCAAGGAAGCATATGCAGGATAAGGACACTCGAGGGGATGTATCCTTTGGTTATGGGGTCATCAAACTGCAAAAGATATATGGGAGGCTCTGCTTGGCTAGGATTGAGGCAAGCTTGAGCTATATTGCTCATAAAACTAAATCAAGGATCTGACATAAAGCTCAATACAACAAGCTGACACATGAAATGCAATTACAACCTAAAATAAATCGGGTTCCCTATGGGATATGTCTAGCATAAAGTTCAAGAAAGAATATGAGTTTCTTGCTCAAAGACATAGTGGGACTACTAAAGGGAATCCCAGAACTAACGAAGGACTCTCAGCATGGGTACTAAATGCAAAAAACAAGATCTATCTAGGGTACCCATGTGTAGGAAGGCTCAACCATTGATGTAATGTCACTTCTAATAGCACTGTGAAGGTCCTGCAACATCATGAAGTGGGTTCATACCTATAGTTAAGGAGACATGGTCATAGGATGATGCATGATGCATATGAAAAAGTGATCATATCCTATATTCCAGTTCAAAATTATACTTATCATAGAAACAAACGGGTCAAGGCCTCAACGAAAGTGCACTCAAAACAAGTCTCTACACCATAATATTAGTCCAAAACTACTCAAAAAGGTTAATAAAAGTCCACACTATAGGCTAAGTGGGTAAAAATTTCAAAAGAAATTTGATAAATAGTAAAAATTCACATTTCTCTATACCATTTTGTTTTTTATCACAAATAGTGCATTTGGAGCCATTTGTACCACCAAATTCAACTATCGATTTCGAGAGGTAGGAGAAACAAAATCATGAGTTGTTGGGACCAGGAAAATCCTCATCTCATCCCTAATCCTTTCCATTTATTTATTTTCATTTTCCATGGTGTATTTTTCAGTTTGAACCAACCCAAAAATGGGTATCCCGAACCACGCGGGTCATAATCCATCGAGTCGCGTATAGGGCCTAGTGTACATAGGAAAAGCACACACATCCCATGTACATACGCAACTATCACCAAGAAAATTCGTGTATAAGGCTTCAGATACCTAATTCAAAGTAAAATTCTCATCAAAATCAATGTTTTTTCTTTCAGGATGGTGCTAGAGTGGAGGGAGCATGAGCATGAGGATGTGGGAAGGGAAGTCCACCAAGAAATAAATGCTTAGCAGGATATAAAAATATGTGGATTATACAAGTTTTGGAAACTTGGGGGTTTGAGGGCCCAACCAAGGATTCTGCATATTCTTGTTGACTACCGGGACCCAGAAACAAAGGCTTTTTAGCTAAATGGGATGCCCCTGAGACTAGAAGTGGAAGATATCTACTTCATTACCAGACTGTCCCACCAAGGTGATGTAGTAAACTTATGGGCATGTGGGGTTGGAGGAGGGTTCGCCATAAAGGAGTATATATATGTTTACTTCCTTCCATACATTAAGAAGATCAAAAGCTAGGTTTTGGTGAAATCCATCTAGATCCTCAGTCTCAAGGTTATAGTTTTGGTACTAGCGAGGATAGAAGGGTTGGAATTACTGCACCAAGCCTCCAGGCCTCTCATGTTTTATGTAGTAGAGTGTATGAGATCAACAGTGTATGATTGGAGCACATCTTTGTTGAACGCTATGAAACAACAAATGACAGACTGTAAGCTGGGAAGGGAAAATAAATTTGGTTTCTCCAGCATACTTAGCACTTTCTTTTTCAATCAGGTACTAAGCCTTACCCCAATAGTTTAGGTTCCTCCACATAGTCTACTAGATATATCCCAAACCCATTGGGAATAGGTTATGCAGCGGTTAGGGGGAGGCAGGACACCCACTCCATTCCCACCGTACTTCTATCACTGGTGGCAACAGCAGATTGTGGTCGTGGATGACTTTCCCTATGCAGGGCTCGAGTACTTCTGATGAGACCCAGACATGCAATTACCATTGGGTGCCGCATATGGTGACATAGGTAAGAATCCCAAATGTATTTTTGATTATTTTATTTTTTTGTATTTTTTATATAATGGTATCAAAAACATGTTTTTGGCGGTATCATGTACTCACATTGATCATGTATATGAAGATGTGGGACCTAGACGGTTGGATGGTTACCCCCGACATTGTCAGAGGGGAAGAGGAGATGATCATGAATGTAATAATATGAATGTATGTTATGTAGTCAAATTTTCATTCTAACAATCTTACCTGTAAGAACCTTCGCAATAAATTCGGATCCCTGATACTGTACACACCATTTAACTACGACACAACCAGCTGCGATTCAAGGCGCACTTCAAGAGATTGATAACCATTAGAGATGGCATCACATAGTATCTCAATCACGACACTATATTCGGAAACATTGTTGGGTGATGGCTGGAGACATATACCTCCTGAAGACACTACATGACCCTCATACATATAAATGGCCCAAGCAACCGAAGCCAAGTTCTGGGTATGGCGGCTGGCACCATCAATGTATCCTAGGTATACCAAAGATTTTATTGACATCTGCCACAATAAGGGGAAGCATGTCAACAAACTGAATCACCACAAGGGAATTAAAATTAAACTATGCAACTGTACAATAATATACAAAATGTCAGTCTTAATTGAGAATTAGGCATAGTATTTTTTAAGATAGAGCCCATTTCCAAGATCCGCCAAGGGTGTCCCTTTATAATCTTCCAACTCATAGTCACCCTACTCCAAGACATGTTTTACTATGTAAGGCCAATGCCACATGGGGTTAAACTTACCCTCCCCAAATGGTTCTCTAGCTTGGTCATATAGGAGAACCAAGTCACCCTCAGTAAATCTATGGGGATGGACAGACTTATCATACTAATCCTTCACGCGATGCTTATTAATATCAAGAGCCACTATGGCATCCTAACGATGATCATTAAGATTCTATAAGTGGACCAAATGTTCTTCTAACTCAGAAGTATTTGGTAAGAGTTCTATGGCTAGTTTCAATGAGTGAAGTTTGCATTCAATCAAAAAATTCGACTCATGTACTAACCGATATGGAGAGAAATCGATGGCAGTCTTAACAATGATTCAGTAAGCCCATAAAGCAGGGTAAAGCATAATGTGCCAATTTTTCTTGCATTGTGCAATAGTTCTTTGTAGAATGGACTTAAGGGATTTTTTCACAGCTTCAACCTATCCATTCACTTGAGGATAATAAGAAGAAGAGTACTCTTGCTTATATCCTAATTTCAAAGATAATTCGTCCGTCATCTTATTTTGAAAGTGCCTGCCATGGTCAGTGACAAGGTCTCTTGGGATACTGAACCGAGTAATGATCTGATTGAATACAAAATAAGCGGTCATCTCACCGACAAATTTAATAGTAGGCATAGCCTCTACCCATTTTGTGAAATAATTCAAGGCCACTGTGATGTGATGGTGCCTCCCAGCCAAAGTTTGGTTTCAATCCATAAAATCTACCCCCCACTTGGTGAAGGGACCAATGGTGATAATAGGGTGTAATGGGACAGGATGCGAGCACATATTCTGTTGAAACACCTGGCAAGGGTGGCACCGCTTGACCACATTAACGCAATATTTAAAGATTGACGATCAGTAATAACCCGCTCTAAGGATTTTTTGGGTTGTAGCAAGCCTAGATAAATGACCACCACAAGCCCCATGGTGGAAATCATTCAACATAGTATCAGCCTCATCATGAGTTAAACATTAGTGCAAAATATAATCCACCCCATGGTGATACAATGTGTCATCGATAATAAGGTAGTTTTTAGCATTATGTCATAAAGGTCGATGCTCATCCCATGAGAGGTGAGGAGGAACCTTCAAATTCTGTCCATACCAAGGATCTGTGGTCGAGATAAGGAATATATGTTCATCCACAAAGTAATCTTCATGAATCTCGTCTTCATCCAAACTAGGAAGATCTGACATGAGCTTCCCAAAAAGTAACGATTTCTTCGATTTTGCCAAAACAAACTCGAGATCAAGTTCTCGAAAAATAACAATCAATTTATTATACTTCCCCCCAATCATTCATCTAGTCAAGACAAACTGAAATGGATTGATATGAGCCACAACCGTAGTATGGCGAAGCAGGATATAATGTCTCAACTGTTGAACCGCATGAATGGTTACTAAGGCTATATTCTTGATGTGACTATATCAAAGTTCAACTTTAAATGAGATTCTGGCTAAGATAGTAGATAACGTGCTCTTGGAGCTCGTCATCCTCTTGAACCATAACCATCCCAATCGTCTCTTGAGACACGACCACGTATAACAATAAATCATGGTTGTAGTCAGGTGGACTAATCATGGGGTTCGATGCCAAGGATTTCTTCAGTGCATCGAAGGACTCTTGGATTCGCTTATCCCATATGAACAGAGTATCCTTCTTCAAAAGGCGCATAAAACCATTGGTCAAATTGGAAAATTTGACGACAAATCTCTGTAAGTATTTAACGATCCCTTGGAAAATTTCAAGGTGTCTAAATGTGCACGGGGGAGAAAACCGAAGTATTGCCTCAACCTATAGAGGATCAACCCTAATCCACTCCTTATAAACGATAAACCCAAATAATCACCCCACTCTTACACAAAAGATTCACTTTTGAGGATGCAACTAGATTTGATAATGACAACATCTTTAAAAAACCAAGGGAAAATGGTTTGGACGATCCAATCTCCAATAGAGTGAGCAGCTAAATCGTCTAGATAGACTTCAATAATCCACTTAAGGTTGTGAAAATCAAATTTCATCACCCATTGAAATGTAGCTCAGACGTTTTTAAGTCCAAAAGGAATCTTTTGGTATGCAAATGTACCCCAAGGAAAAATGAAAGCGGTCTTATGTTGGTCCTTAGGCATGATTTGGATTTGGTTATACCTTGAAAAACTGTCCATAAATGAGAACACTTTGCTTCTGGCACACTCATCCAAAATCTTATCCATGAATGGTGTGGGGAAGTTATCTTTTGGATAGGCCTTATTCAAGTCTCTAAATTCAATGCACACACGAATAGTTCCCTACTTATTATCTACCGGAATGTGATTGGATACCCATTTAGTCAAGGGAACCATATAGATAAATCCAGCTTTGAGAAACTTCTCTATATTATCCTTAATGTCATGCGCTTTACGGGATTTCATCACGTGTAAACACTATCGAACAGGCTTAGAACTAGAATAAGTTTTAATATCATGCTCGACAATACGCGGGTCTATTCCTAGCATATCGTCATATGACCAAGTGAAAACATCACGAAATTCTTTACAAAGCTTAGTGTATGCCTTAATTTCATCAGGAGAACAATCTACATCAATGTAAACGTTCTTTATCTTGGCAAGAATCCAAGAAATGTTGATATGATTTGTAGGTGACAAGTTTTCCATGTTCCCTTTAGCATATACACCATGAGTTCCTAATGGTACCACAGGACAACCAACTTTCTCGCTAAGGGTCGATTTAAAGTCATCATGCTCGATCTGGTCGAGCTCCGGGAGGAAGTAAGAGAGATGGTGCAACTCCTCCTAAGGTCATTCTAGACCATTCATGGCCTCTAGAATCACTTCATCTGAAGGAAAAACATCATCAAGGCAGTCATGCGAGCGTGAGGATGCAACCGCCCAAGAGGGAAAAGCAAAGAGATCCTCCTCCTCTGTCTATAAAGAGGAAGGACCAGGTTCTACAACAGGATCAAGAACAGCTTGATAAGAAACCTCTACTGCAGACAATGACATCTCCATCTTGGTATGTCTAGGGTCCTCATCCGAAGTGCTCAGAGAAGGGAGAATCCAGGGGTCCTCCAAATAGGTAGTGTGAGATGGGACCGAACTCAACGACGACGAATCAATACCAAGAGTGGAACTAATAGCTAGGATTGGTTCTGCAATATTAAAGGATCCCATAAGTGATAGATACATTCCAACACCAACATTCTCATTTGTCGGTTGAGAATTGTTAAAACTTAATGGTCGAGATGGTGGATCCTGACGATGAACGGAGCTGGAACTATCAAATGACATCTGGTCAATCATGACTATTTGATCCTCAAAAGCGAAGAAAATAACACATAAAACAGAAGACATGATAGCTTTCTAGCATAGATCCAATTCTGAACCTGTAAAAGGTTGTAGTCAAGGAGCACATCAACCACCTCAACCTCTATCGACACAGTCTTCCCTCCAAACTGGACCCGGAGAGAGGGTATAACGTCACATGGTCGAAAATAATGTTCATCAAAATCAGTCAACATGGTCATGGATTTTGATAACATGGGTGAGCCAAGGCCCTTCTAACAAGCGAGAGACATCATGGAGGCCGCAGCGCCTTCATCAATCACTATGTGTTTGATTGTGTTACTCATACACTCCACATGGACTAAGAAATCCACGTGGTAAGGTAAGCAAGGATGGACCTCATGGGTATCAAATCTAATAGTAGTGGAAGGATTGGAATCGACTATCCTGAAGGTAGTCAACAAATATCTCCTCTATGTAGGACAAGTCTGAAGGACTTCAAGATATGACATTACACAGGTAGTCTAACCCAACTCCTCAACAATAGAATAATGTTGGGTGGCTTGGGAATTAGGATTGTGCCCTAAGCGCTTTAGGACTCCCTTATTTATACGAGGTATATCTTCATTCTTGTTGATATGCAAAGGTGTCTTAGGAGGTGTAGGCTCTTTACCTAATTTGGGTTGCGACGGACTGTAATCTTTCTTTCAGGTCACAACATTAGCAGCATATATCATGTTGATGAAACCATGGCCACCTTTTGCATTTAGAGGGTTTTGATGCCCACCAGAAATGTTTCTGCCATCCATGTTCCTCGAAGCCATATTTTGATTATGACGTAAAGGATCAGCCAACACACCTGGGCTCTGTGCGATGAACTTTGAGGACTCATCAATACAGGGGCACAAGTATGTGATATGGTCTCCCTCACAAAAATTGCAAGGGAATTTAACCTTCCATTTAGGCTTCTCTTCCCCCCAGCATCATTTTCATTCTTTTCATTGTTAGAGTTCTACTTCCTATTCCCAACCCTTCTATTGTTTCCTCCCTTCTTTCTATTCCGTTTGGGCTGCTGGTTACTCTTTTGGTCCTCCGAATCTACCGAGAGCACATCCGCCGATTAGATGAAGTCGTATCTTGTCCGGCCGCATGCTAATTAATAGACATATTTAACATTTGATTTGTAACCTGGTGTATGGCCTTATTACTCACGGATCCAACAATACCATCAGCATGTGGCCCAGGTTTGAAGTTTGACCATGGTGCACTAAGGATAATCTCGTAAAGGAGCCCATACTAAGCATAAATCAAGTTTAAATGTAGATCTCAGAAGATACTCTGCTCCTAATTCATAACTCTAGATGTCGAAACATCCTTCGCGATATAAGGCAATAAATATTTTAGGAACCATTCCAACAAAAAATCAAGTGGAATGTTGGCCTTAATCAACCTCTTTTGTCTGCGCCAATCCTAAATATGGTTAGAAATGTGCGTGTCTTTATCTTGTTGAAATTTTGACAAGATATTGGGACCAACATCGTAATGTACTGGTAGTTGAAATTAGTTCAAAAAGTTCATGCATAGGTCATTAAACATCCGATATGTGCCCCCATGTAACTCTATATACCATTTCACGGCAGGATCCGTGAGGGTGCGTTCAAACAATCATAAGCGAAAAGAGTCATGGTTCAAAGAATTCGAAGAGCACCATAGGTGGAAAGTAGTCACATGCTCTCCAGGGTCCTCACCACTCTTAACTTCAAACTTAGGAATTTCCAAAGGAATCTTGGTGGGGACAGCTGGCCACATCAGATCGTGATATACCAGATCGTTGCTCAACTTTGAAAGGTCAGGAAAATTCAACATAGCCAAGAAAGGGAGCCTAGGTTGTGCCATATGGTTCCATACACCCTGAAATATTGGTTCATATAAGGCTTATTAGAGTAAACACCATGGGCTTGGCCAGTCGGATAATAAACCCTTCCTACATGACCCATAAAAGGATACACGAGAATATTATAATTCGGTACACCTTGAGAATGGGGTGCTACATAACCATAATTGTAGGATTGATAAACAGGTTGACCCTTGAACACATAAGGAGGTACATAGCTTCCCGAAACAACAGTTATGGGTGACAAGTGAACAACATGGATAGAGGCAGCACTCCATCTTGAAGGACCATGCGGGTCATGAGGAGGATGTGTCATAAGAAAGGAATTTGACGGAACAGGTGCAGTGGATGATGGAGCATAGGATGGAATGTAAGTTCTACCTCCACCATTCACATGTCTAGCGTCACCTCTATGGAAGTGAACACCTGTGTTATGCCCGGATGATGGGTATGAAAATCCTCCCATGAATGGAGCAGAAGGTACAATATGACCACTAATAAATATATCATCATGGAAAGGGATGGTAGCGCCACCAGGAACAACACCAAGATATATACCAAGATCAACGGCAGATGACAAAAAATTATTAGTAAGTTCTGGCATGCCAAATATAAAGGGACCTGTGCTAGATGGAACATGGTAAGTCTCACCACTTGGCCTTCTCGAAAAATACCTTTGATAAGAACCTGCAAAGTCTGATAGTTGGGATCGTGAATTGTAGGAAGTACCAGCCCCGTAAGGGTTGGTGTCAATAGAGTCCCAGGTCTCGCAATGGTAACATTCCCCATTCCATAGGATGGAGAAGGAGGTATATTCACATTCTCATATGTAGTACTCATTATGATAATGGTGTGTGAATCACAGTGTGTATAAGTTCTCCTAGAATGTCTAGTCCTCTTCTGCGTAGGAGGAAGAGACCCACAAGGAGAAATATTTTCTAAACATTGTTATCGACAAAGTGTTGGAACTCGATCCATAATGACTCCACAAAATAAAAAGACTCAACTAATTACGATCCCTAGAGAAAGATAGCGCACAAAGAGCACACCCCTAAGCAAATATAAGGAAGATGAAAACAAGCCAAGAGGGAGGATAAGTGAGCTTTCAAATGCAACAGGTATGTCTCACCTAGGAGAGACATGAGACTCACATACACTACAAGAGGATTTGTGTAACCAATCATAGTGTCCCTCAGCATCAATGCATAAAGCGACTGTCTTGTCCGACCCCTACCTTGTTAGGACACTCATAGAATAACCTCTGCAAGTACCCCTATGATACCTAGGTAAGGAAACTAAGGTCACCCCAATATAACTAATGCTCAGGTGGGATCTACTATATGGGAAGGGTAACAAAGCCCGAAGCTCAAAAGCACCAAAGGTACCTCAAAATCCCCCAACTACGAATAAGATCCTGGAAATATATATGGCTCTGCACAAAGAGAGGCAAGTTGGGCCTATA
This sequence comes from Pseudotsuga menziesii, assembly GCA_001517045.1. Classification (NCBI taxonomy): domain Eukaryota; kingdom Viridiplantae; phylum Streptophyta; class Pinopsida; order Pinales; family Pinaceae; genus Pseudotsuga; species Pseudotsuga menziesii. The sequence continues at coordinate 105,397 of LPNX011097524.1, read as the reverse complement.
CCCACCATAAATGTGTACACTTCCTCGTTCTTAACTCTCATGTAAGAGGAGCCTCCTGAGAACACTAATATATCAAGGATTTCTCTTCTCACTTGGACAAACACCTAATTGTTTTGTTTTGCAGTCTTGGAAAAATTTACTCACGACACCCTATTCCAAGACTCTACAACCTAAGCTCATTGGTGCACCTCTATAAAATAAAAAGGGTAATCCATTTTAAGTCGAACATTGATTTTAAGGGTTGTTATTACTCAAGGGTAATGAATGTGCAACTAGCGATGTTATGACTCAGCAATGAAAAAAATATGCACACCTAACAAAAGATGCCAAGTGCAATTTGTCTTTGAATATGAAAAAATGGGCATTCCACTACATGAGATGCATAAATTTCTCTTCAAATTCCAATGCAATCATTCCTATATGAAAACATGAACCTTATTTCATCTAAGCATACCTAATGCAAGTACTATTTCCATGCAAATGCATCATGCAAAAACATGCCAAAAATAAAAATATTTTTGTATTTTTATAATGAATGATATGAAAATGCAACAAAAGACTATAAATTCCACACCCTGCATCAAGTATCAAACACAATCCAAGCAAGGAACTGAGACAAAAAGGTCTAATGCACTAATATCAACACAAAAAAGGACAAGAATGACAAGAACAACTTTTAACTAAAAGAAAAGAAAAAGAAGCCTATGGCCGGTATAGGAGTAGTAAACAAACATCACAGAAACCCAAGAAGCCTCAGCAACACTCACAACCCACCCAGCATCTCTCAAACATCAATATATCACTCACTAAGAGGGATATACATGAATGTTCACATAAAACCTGTGTGTATATGCAACTATAAGTACTACAGCCCGCATGTATACGCGACTGTTACCTCTATGACCTACGTACATCAAGTGGAAGGTGGTAAAAAGGTAGGATAAGACTCTAATTACTTGAAAGGAATACCAATGGGGTAACATACTCCCAAACACGACACAAAAACACAGAGAAGAAAAGATAAAATCAAGTATCATGCACCCAAACCCCAACAAAAAGGAAAGTCCCCAGTGGGGTCACCAATTCTGTTATGGAGAAAACTTCCTATGGCTTGGGGTGGACCACAACAGATAGTATGACACTAGAAATCAATCCACTTCAAATATGATAAAGAGATAAATATGTTGGAAATTTTGCTCCTCCGTGAATCTATACAAGAGTTACACAACTCTTTTATGTACCATGTCTCAGATATATCTGAATAGTAACTTTCTAAAGCTTTACTTCTTTACAATATGCTCTATATGGAGAAACATATTTGATGAATTTTCTCAATCATTGTACTATTCAGAATCCATATATCCATGAAAATTTCTTTCACTGACTTATACATGTCTGAATCTACATATACTTGTACTAAGTAGGTAACACAACACATGCTTTCTTGCACATGTCTATGTACTGACTGTAAAGCGTATAAATGATCCTAGGACATGTGTATATCTAACCTACAAATATGAATAAGAAACATATTTATCTTTCATGTGTGTGGTCATGGACTTATAATCCATTGTTCTTGAATCCTTTCGAGAACTCTACCAAACATTTTTTCCTCAACAAAAAAAAATCTTATCACATGAATGTTACACCTCTAAACTTAAGAATCATTAAATAATATTACATATATCTTCCTTTTGAATATGATCACTGCCAGAGAAATTAATCTACCTTAGTACCATGATCTACACCTAGGAGTCATTTTCAGTTGTCTAGTACTTATGTTATATGATCCTGCTTAGGCTATATTGGTCAATATTGGTCTATTAATTGATTTCTGGCTCATTGACTCACAGTTGAGGTGATCCACTTTGATCATCCTGAAAGTTGAGGTGATCTATTTTGATCATCCTAACATTCTAGGTGAATGCATTGATTACAAACCACTTCTGCTTTGATTAAGGGCGCTAGTGTGTGAATGTGGTTGTTTTATGGTCTTTTTGGTCATTTATTGGCTCCTAGAGACTCACCCACTCACACATGTGTACTCCCATGCCTTGCATGCCTGCATTTGTGCCTCCTTACATGTTCACACATGTATTCGTGGCTGTTTGGTTAAGTTTGGGATCCTATTGGTCAACCTAGGGGGGATTTAGGGGTCAAATCCTAGCCTAACACTTCTATGCATTCACATGGCCTCCAAAGGCTCACAGATTTTTTCCATTGTATTATAAATATGTACCACACACATATAAAATATGTATTGTAATATAATGATTAGTTATTAGAACCATTCACATGTGCTATTTTAGTCTCTTTTGTTGTTCTCTTTCATATTTTGTCAAATAATTTGATTGTGAATATTTCTCTAGCTCCTATATCTCACTGTGAAGCAACAATCACATGGTATCAGATCTTGTTGGAGCTGTAACCAAATCTAGAGAGGTTTTAGTTTCTGTTTAGGGCATATTTCCAGAAAATTTGAGTGTTTGCATTGCAGGATCTACAACGTTTTTGTCACAGGTTGTGCAATTATAATGGAGGAGACTCAAGTATTTCTGACCCCATTTAATTAATTTTAATGGAATTTTAAAATGGTGATCCACCTAAGTTTGAAAGGCCTATATAGAGTCACCATGGGGACTAAAACCAAGCCCAACTCTACTGTGGAGAAAGCTAAGTACTTCAATAGACTTGATGAAGCATTTGGTATGATCTGTCTCAGTAATTCGAGGGATATACTCTTTCATGTAGATATTCTTGGCATGCCCAATGAAGTGTGGCTCAATCTTGAGCCACTATTTGGGAATACTGATGAGATGAGAGGCCATCAGCTCAAAAATGAGCTAATCTCATTGAGTCCAGCTCACTATGAGACCATCCAATACTTATTTACCATGTTCAAAGTGCTTGTGCTTCAGCTGAAATAGTGTTGCATACAGAATAAAGAATATCATATTATCTTTTCCATCCTTTCTAAGCCAAGGCCGGATTATTCTGTGTTTGTTTCTACATTCCACTAAAGCAAGCTTACAGCTAGAAATTGGAGCCTTGCCTGCGCTAGCAAAATTCATGGAGTATTTGACTCAGGAGTAGGAAAAGATAGTACAAATGGGTACCATCAAATCCACCAAATATCAATCCCTTACTTCTGGTGTATCAAATCAAGCCAAAGGAAATAATTGAGTTTTGAAGCAAAGAGAGAAAGAGAAGAAGCAGTCAAGTTTAGAAAGCTCCAGTTCTATTGACTGGAGTTCGAGATCCAGGAGGAGAAACGAGAGAGAGAGAGATCCACATGTGATACTTGAGAGTTTCACATATTTAAATATCTTTCTTCATAAATAACATGTACATCATGATCAATCTTTTTGAGGAGAACCATATTGATCTTCCAGAATTTGCAAGAGGATGGCAGCATAAGAAAGGAAATGGTAAGCCTCAGCATGCATTGAGTGCATGGGTAAAAAAAAATTCTGATATATCTGTTTCTAATGGATCTATTTATAATTTACCTTCTGATATATCATAATTTGAATCCTCCATCCCTTCCTTAGAAGAAACCCCAACCAGTTTACCAAAGCTTCCTCTAGAAACTAGTCATTTTTCACTAGTTTTGACATGTCTTTTGAAATCTCTTTCCCAAACCAATCAGATATTTTCATTCTGATTCTGAAGGTTATATACAGGATTATATACATCCTATGATATTCATAGACTCATTTCCCCAACCATTTCGTGACCAAAAGACTCAACAACCCTCAAGTTCACTAGTTGGAAAATCTCAAAATTTCCTAGTTTCCAATGCTATGTCACTTGTGTATGTTGATTTTATGTCTTGTATTTATTTCATTGGTTGGAAATCCATATCATTGGCCTTCATGGGAATTCTATTCCATATTTATGGACTTTATTTTACCATCCATGGCTCAAATATCAAGTCTCCATACCCTCTAGGTTCGCTCAACTGTAAATGTGATCTAGTTGCTCACTCTTCTCTCTCTATGGACCCATTCGCTCATGGAGACATCATACCTATAATATTTTCTGTTGTATATGACATATACAATGATATTTCATAGCCTCATGAGCTTTGTTACATATTTATGAAGGTGCTTCATCAAATTTGGAAGAATATTCATGGTTTTATTCATGATATGGAAACTACACATGAGGCAGATTTTGTTGAATCTTTTGATGTTATTTGGGAAAGAGTTTGCAGAGATATATTTTCCATGGTTGATTATGCTTCTAGATCATATTATTATTGCATAAAAATACATTTTTATTATGCCCCTCCATCATCACATGATGACCATCAAAGGGCCTCTCCACATGATCTTTGTCTACAACACTTTGATGCATTGATGCATGATATTGGCATCCACAAAATATTCACCAAGTCCATCACTAAGAAGTTGTTCTTTCAGCTCATTCAAGTGAAGAAGAGGACTTGTTGAAGACACTTTTGATCATCTTTTTTCTGTCCATTTTTGAGGGGAGGTTTTGTCCCATGAGGTTTTCCTCCTTACCTCGGTTACATGAATTAATAAAATTTTGTTGTAAAAAGGTGACTTGTGCCTTATTTTCCAAGGGCTTAATAAATAATTTAGTATAATTTTTACTACGTTAGGATTAAGGGGGTGTGTTAGAGAAATTAATCTACCTTAGTACCATGATTTACACCTAGGAGGCATTTTCATTTGTCTAGTACTTATGTTATATGATCCTACTTAGGCTATATTGGCCAATATTGGTCTATTAGCTGATTTATGGCTCATTAACACATAGTTGAGGTGCTCCACTTTGATCATCCTAACAATTGAGGTGCTACTACTCTATTTTTATCATCTTGACATTCCAGGAGCCTTCATTGATTAAAAACCACTTATGCTTTGACTAAGGGCGCTGGTGTGTGAATGTGGTTGTTTTATGGTCTTTTTAGTCATTTATTTTCTCCTAGAGACTCACCCACTCACACATGTGTACTCCCATGCATTGCATTCCTGCATTTATGCCTCCTTACATGCTCACACATGTATTCATGACTGTTTGGTTAGGTTTTCGATCCTATTGGTCAACCTACGGGGGTTTAGGGGTCAAATCTAGCCTGACACTTGTATGCATTCACATGGCCTCGAAAGGCTCATGAATTTTCCCCAATGTATTATAAATATGTGCCATACACATCTACAATATGTACTATAATATAATGACCAGTTATTAGCAGCAGTCACATGTGCTATTTCAGTCTCTTTTGTTGTTCTCTTGCATAATTTGTCAAATACTTTGATTGTGAATATTGCTCTAGCTCCTAGATCTCACTGTGAAGCAATTCTCACAAGAACCATGCAGGTTTCTACATATTCGAAGTTTATTTAACCAGCTCCATTGGTTTTCCAAGGGCTAGGAAATCTAGCTTCTCTCTCTCAACATCTAGGATGCGAGAATCATAATTTGAGTCCTCCATCATGGAGACTCATACTCCTCTATGTCTAACACATATATGAATATAATTAGGATAAATATATTACCTTCATGGATCTTTACTTTTCTCATAATAGTATTATGGATTCTATTTTGACGTCTTCCTAAGAATCATAGGAACCTCCCTTTTTGTTCTCTTTCGGGATCAGCCATCGGAATGACTCCGTATTCATGTAATTATTTACTTGTAGGTTAGTGAATAGGAATATTTCCTACAAGAAAAAATTTCTAATGGTTAGAACTATTTCATACTCATAATAATTTACACAGTTATATACATATATTAACTTGCTGACATAACATAACCCATTCTAATTTCATGTATTTATTTTCAGCCTTATATTAGTCTTACATCAGTCCTATATCGGTCCTATATCATATCTTATAAAATAATTTAATGCAGCCCCATGTTCATAACTCATGAACTATCATGAAACCCTAATTCATATGAAACTTTCAACTTTATATGCAGCCCTATATATGTTAGAAAATTACAGCTTTGTAATCATATCTCATGGAAGTTTATGCAGCCCAAAATTCATAAATATCTATGCATATCATACATTTCATGAGCTTCAACATTTTTCAATAACAGAAAGACAACACGATATATGCTCCATATGTTATACCATAATACAATTCCTAATATTGAGAATACATATATCCATATGACAGTAATGAAACATATTCAAAACCCTTTGGATACGATTTATAACACCATATGATAACCAAAATACAAATTAGTTATTTTTTATTGTTTTGGTGGGATCCCTCTTGATCTTTGCACCATTGCAGAGAATACTGGAGTTCTTATTTATTCATTGAAACTTTAAACACTGTAAAAATTTATTGCATGGAGTAGGTAGAGAGTCTCTTCATGGGTGAATAAGGATCCCATGCAAATTCTTTTCTTCTCCAACGGAAAAACTTCTTCTGACGATCATCATCTTCTTCTTTGGATGAATCTTCTTGGGGAGGTTTATATTCTACTTCGGGTGAGTTCTCTTGTGGAGGTTCATCTTCTTCTATTGCGGTATATGCATGAACTCGACCCACATCCTTATTATTTTCATAGAACTATCTTTAATAATGGCCCTTCCTCTTATATTAGTAGCACCAAAGCTTTGATTTCTCTAAGTCCTTCTTGAACTTCTTTTTCTTTGAATGGAAGAACTTATTTGTAGTGAAAGGATGTCTTTATTTCTTCATTATTTCCATGAGGGAAAGATTCTCCTTTTTAGTGCACACAAACTCGCTTTGGATGCACCTCTCTTCTTGATTTGAGGCCTTTTTTTCGAAAATATTGGTGAGTGTATCAAAATACTCCCTTGTGTTCTTCAACAGAATGATCATGGACATAAGATTGTCCTTAACCAAATCAAAGATGATATGCTTGGAATTTTCTTGATTATTCTTGATGTTGATTTTCCCTTCATTGTTGGTGGGATCCTCTACCACTGTGGATACATAACCTTTAACATTATACTCTTCAAGAATATTCAATTCCCTTTCCTTCCATGTGTTGAAGTTGGAAGTACCTTCAAGGCGGTCTTACGGTTGAATGGAGATCAATGTCATGGCTGCAATATTTTCTCTACTTTTAAATATCTACTTAGGATTAGCTCGTTGCACCCAATCTCCTCCATTCCCTATGCTTTGATACCATGTGAATGTTTGAGAAAATTCGAAGAAGCTTGAGCTTTAAAACCTTTATCAATCAATTTCAACACGTATGTATCTCATAAATTATCCACATATGAATCTCATAAATATGTCAAACACATAAATATATCAGCCTCATGTACATCTCATAAATATATCAGCCTCATATAAATCTCATAAATATATCAGCCACATAAATCAACTCCATAAATCATCCATATAAATCAATCAAACATGAGAGACAATATATACCTTGGGAAAACCCTCCAAACACGGAGGATGAAAAACTCAATTCTTTGAGTATGATAGATAGCATTGCAAAGAATGGTTTACAACAAGTATAATTCCCTATAAGAGATGTCACCTCAGTAGTAGAGAAGAGATATTCAATACATCATAATAATCAACTGTGTTGAGCTTTCCATATTCCTAACATATTAAAAACAAGCTAAAACACTTATCATGTAGAAGGTAGTGAATGGGAGGCTCAATAAACACACTGAGAGCATCACATAGAAAATTCACAAGGAGGAGCATGTATTAGAACTCCCTCTATTGAATCATTAGCACCCTCCCAAGCTCTAGTGCCAAGCTAGCACTTCATATTCTCCATCAAGAACAATATATGCACTCTCCTTCCATAATTAGTTTTTAACTGGATGTTCACTGACTTAAACTGAATGTGAACTGACTGAACTGAATGTGAACTTTCTGAATTGAATGTGAACTAACTAAACTGCGATCAATCTTTAACTAGGTGTAGACCATAAAGTTAGGAGGATAATTGAATGTCTTTGGTACTTCATGCATGCTTTATTACAATTGAGAATTTATTTAATCCTTTACCATTCGAGTTCACTTGGAGGTAAATATAGGAAATTCGAATCATTTTTCTTTCTCTATGATTTATCTCATTATCATTGATTAATTACTGCATGGTCCATATGTGTATTTATTTATCCATGTTATCATATCATACTCAAAAAAATTATTCCATACTAATGACCATATATATTACCCATAGTCATATAGTCATATGCTAAAGCAATTCACTCTAGAGATAGCTGTAACAAACATAAAATAAGATAATAATTATTATTATTTTACTTTGAGTTTAATCTTTCTTTTTTTAACCCTTATAACTCCTTTATATGACTCCTTTATATGATTAGTATTCACTAGTGTTTTTAAAACTTTAATAATATTTGTAATGTATCTTTTCTCTTTTTTTCCTTTTTAAATCTCTTTAAAAAAATACTTCACTAGAATATCTCTTGATTAAAATAAGGTTTTGACTCCTTTGAAATATCTCTCGATTAAAATAAGGTTTTGACTCCTTTAGAATATTTGGACTGCTTTCGTTTAGGAATAAAATCGTTAGTTTTGGGAATTTAAATATTTTAACCCAAGCGTCCGACTTATGAAGTATGGCGGCTCTTATTTGAATAGAACCACGATTAGGACTTATGAAGTATGGAGGCTCTTATTTGAATAGAACCACGATTTGGACAAAACCGCACTGAATTGTACAGTGGTTATCGATATTTTACTAAGAATGAACAACGACTCGATCTGCTTTTAACCTGGATTACTTCTTTGGCCCTTTCCGTTGGAGTAAACTTTCTACCCAACTATTTGCACGGATCGGGCGACCAGCAACACGTGATGTAACAACTCACGCAAGCCAGGTCGTCCAATCGATGCAAATGGTCGTGTAGAAAGTTTACTCCCTTTTCGCTCACTCAGATATCACGGTGTCTTAGAAACTTACATCAACTACAACCTTCAATGGACAATAATAATGGTCGTGCTCCCTCTTGCTGACAATGAACCTCAAATCGTTGGATCTTATAATCACTTTAGATCTTTATTAATTGAAAACGTGTTGTTGTTGGTCTTCTATTTATCTTGCTAGATTACAATTCTGGCAGCAGATCTGGTAGCAATGTTCGGCTCTATAACAGACTCCCTATCTATCTCATGTGCCAATCACCGATTTATTTGGGTTGTCGTGTTCACAGATTCTTCTTTTTATATAATATATATATTTAAGGAGTAAACTACTTAACCGACCATTTGCACCAATCAGACGACCTGGCTCGTGTGAGTGGTCACATCCGACCTTGCCGGTCGTCCGATCAGTGCAAATGGTGGGGCAAATAGGTCAATCTTATTTTTAATATCACAATTTGACTTTTTTATTATTATTGGCAGGAGGGTAGCTTCTTTTTTATTTTTTATTTTAAGTCTTACAACAGTTCAAATAAGTTATTTTTCCTGGTTTCTTCAAATTTAGAGCAGGATGATTTCTTCAAAGGAATTCTGAAAATGGTTAAAAGTCAGTAGGTGGTTAAGGACTTAGTGTAATGAGATATTTTCTCTCAATTGATGAGTGTGGCCAAAGGCCTGTTTTAGACAAGGTCTGAAATTTTTTGCCAAAGACAAGATCAGGGTTGTCTCTGATACCAAATGAAGCGAATAGTTATTAGCTCATATAATAATATTCACCAAAAGACTTGGTAAATGAGATAAGTCATTAATAATAATATATTTATATTGATAATTGCATAGATGATATGTTACAATGGTGGACCTACCTTAAATATGGCTTGGGCATTTGATGTTGAGGAGACACCTCATTTCATAACTTAACTTAGTTAACCTAATTATTAATTATTTAATTATTATCTTATTTTATGTTCATTACAGTAGCCAATCCATAAAGGATACTTATAGCACTCAGTGACCATGACTAGTAATACATCACATAGTATAACCACTTTACCAAGTAAAGTATGCCACCTCAATAAATGAGGATATTGGCAGGACTTGATATTACTCACAAGTCTACAGTCTTGATATTACTCACAAGACCAGTCTTAATTTTACTCACAATACGTAGCTTGATATTAATCACAAGCCAATCTCCATAACTAGAGGTCTATCTCATAGGGTACCTTGTATGAGAATACTTGACTTGATATTACTCACAAGTCTAGTCTTGATGTTACTGACAAGACTTACAATACAACATCACCACCTCAATCATACAAGGATACATAGGACTTTATATGACTCACAAGTCTGACTTGATGTTACTCACAAGTACAGAGAATGAATCCTTATGTTATACAATCAACAAGAAACAATATTAATGCTGTTATTTTTCCATATGTTCTTCCCAAGAGATTGAGTTTAGGTATCCACCTTGGTTGAGCAGATCACTTGTCACCCAGGAAGGTTGTGTGAAATAATTTATATATTTTATGTGAAATTCATTTTCTATATATGTTTAATTTACATTTTTTCTACTAAGAAAACATATTACATATGTTTATGCTGGTTCCATCTTCCACCATCCCATCACCATACCCAACCATCCCCCTATCTTCCACCTAATTCATTTTTTCCACAATTTATGTCAAGTCATGTGACTAGGAACCCTACCCTCGTGATTGGAATACCCATTCCTCGCCACATGGTGATTCCATCCCTTTTATATCCATTTTTTATATATCACCACCCACACCCGTCCCCTCTTGTGATTCTCCCACCTATCCAACATTCACCAACCCTCCATCACATCCCTCCCTCCTCCGAATTCCATTTCACTTAGAGTACCCTCCTACAAAAGAAAATCTTTCTTATACAATTTCTCTTCATGGTCATTGAATTTACGATAGACATGCAAAAGTGTTAATCTCAAAATACTCTTTTACTTCTTTAAAGTGATAAATGACAGGATCCAAACTTAAATTACTAATATTACACATGTGATTTTCCCAATCTATTACAACAATATTTGTGTCTCCAACGACTTGCATCTTTTTTAATCCCTTTCCACCAGCAAAAAACAGAACCATCATTGCATGGGTACCACTACTAAGACTTGGGAAACCCATACCCAATGTTTCTCTACTCCAATGAGCTTGGGAGCTAATATGAAGCACTCCCTTTTGTTGGTAGCTTCTTTGGTAGATTGGGATCTTTTCAGAAGCCTTTTGGGAACGTGCTCTGATTTCTCCCTTTTAATGGGTAGCTTTTAAATCTCCCTATTTTTTAGGAGATTCAAGAATCTATTTGATAGGAATGAATTCTACAAGCTCCCGACCATGTGGGGCCCAAAATCATAAGAAAATCGTCACAAATAAATTGAATGATTTTTGTTTCTACTACAAAGAAATCCTCAACAATTAAAAAGAAAGCAATTGCATCATTAGTCTTAGTATGTTTTGCTTAAAAGAAATAAAATTAAAGGATTTTTTTTTTTTGTATTTTTCCATGACTATCCTTATTAGTAATCTTAGCTTTTGATGATTACTTTTTAGCACTTCAATAAAAGTGGCTTAAGGTGAACAACCATTTAAGAATTGGAAATCAAAAGAATGGTTTTACTTAATCATTTGAGAAACTTATGTGCATCAAAGATATTCTCTAAGGTTTAAATCTACCTTCACATTGTATGCTCTTTGTGGGTAGTTTTCATCGAAGATTGGTTCATTTTGTTTTTTTATTTGCTTTCAATATATTTAACTGTCCACCTTTGCTCTCCAAGACCCTTGTGATGGACATACATTTTAAGTTTTGTTATTTAGAAATGTATTTGAATGGTATGGATATGTCTTGTGAAATTTTATCTGTCTTGTTGGTTGGACCGCATGATTCTTAACCATAAAATGCTTTGTTTTGACCATTTTATATACTCAACAGAGACATTGTAACTTTAGTGTAACATGAGTGATTGGATATTGTTTAGTCTCATGGTATGTGTAAACTTGTTTGGCTTAATGAATCAATTCTTTTATGCTTGCATAAGTTGAAATGATGAAATTAATATTTCCAAAGTTGTTGTTGGGTGAGGATAAGCCAAGTGGTGGTAAAGTAGTATGCACATCATTTGTAATATTTAATGCTATTGCAAATCTCTCAGGAATAACATTTTTAATTATGTTCTTGAATCACCAAGGATTCTATGTAAGTATTGACACGTCATTTTTTACTTCTTCATTTCTAGGTTTTTTAATTCCTAACATGGGGGTCTCTTCTGTAAGCTACTACTTTCAGAAAAATATGGATATTGAAATCTCTGGTGCAGGGGAAGAAATCAATGCAGTGAAGAGATATGGAGTGACTTATATGTGTTAGTGATTACATTGTTGAACTCATCCTAGCTTTCCAAAAATTTCCAAATGGTAGTAGATTAGAGGTAAGAGTTCGATTAATATACTTTTTTTACATGCAGTTAAATGGTGGCATGGTATTCAAACTTAAAATGGAAACTATCTACAAATAATGCACTCGTTTCACACAAACAAATAGAAATTTGTCTTGTTCTTGTTTAAGGTTATGATAAATAATTCTCTACAGAGAATGCACTTGTTTCTAACAACCAAGCAAAAATTGGTCTTGCTTAACATATATATTATTCTTGCAGCATATGTTCTGGAAATTGCATTGTGATTAATCATCTATTTTTCCATATTTTAAATGGTTTCATGTGGCTTCAATTTTCTAGCTTCAATGAAATCTATTTAATGGAAATTTTTATTGATTTAATCTAACTCTCTCTTAAGCAAGGTTTCCTTTATTTCCTATGTTTGTCTTTAATATACATACTTTGGCATCTAATTTTCACTGCCACTTCATAAAGTTAATTAAATATGCATAACAAACTTAGAAAATGTAAACTAAAATTTAATCAACCATTTAATCTCTCATTACTCATAATTATTTATCCAAATCAAATCAATTTTAGGGAATCTCCCTTTGACCCAGCGAGAGCAGCTCTAAAATGAGAGTAGTGGGTTGAGCTGATAGTGGTCCATCTCATGTAGTTACTTCTAGGGGTATCACTTTGGATTAGTAGTTTTTCACTTATGTGCTAAGCTATAACAACCCCAAATTCAGGTGACTAAGAAAATTTGCAAGAAATAAACTCTCTAAAATAAGAGTATAAAATCTATTTCAATTCAAACACAGAACTCATAACCAGACTCATAATACCTATTACGTGCGCAAACATGGAGGCAATGTATTGCAAGTTGGATATGACTATACTTACGACCATTCAAGAGTGAAACTCAGGTAAAATGTGATCCATGATTCCCATAAAAATATACTTAAGAATTAGTCAATATTAGAAAAAATGGAAGTGGAGAGAGAAAGGAAGCCTTGTGATGGTTCCCACACATAATGGCTATAGAATTGATCCATTACTATTTTAGGAGAATGATAATTTATGAAACAAGGACAACTGCTTTGGTGATAAAGTTTCCTAGGGAATTTATTGAATCATTCCTCAGCAGCAAGCAACATAAGGGAATAGCCCACACGGCAATTAAGTTATCACAGTATGCGTGTTTAGTTTTAATGTTTCTAGTTCCTCTCTTTTTTGTTGTATATGTAACCTATTTACATAGAAATTGTGTGTTTACAGTCAAGTAAGCAATTATGGGTAAATAATAAAGTTGTTGGCTTCAACTTTTTTGTAAAATAAGTCTTCATGTTTATGGGAAAAACATGAGAACTAGAAATTGTTAAAAAGTGGCCTGAGAACCTATAGGCATTGTAGAGATGACCTAGATGTGCGTGTAAACATTTTAGGCATTGTAGAGATGACCTAGATGTGCTTGTAAACATTTTGTAACAAATAAATATTTTTGTTAATTGAAAAATAAAAACTTTCCTAGGGGAGATAAATTACGAACGATATCCTAAAACTATAAATGCTTCTATAGCGATGCCATATCGTCTCTCTTATGACGATAGTTAGCAGATTCCTGACTTTCCATCTTATTTTAAAGTGGAATTCTGACGACAAACAAGACGCATGAACGACACCATGTCATCGCAATGGTGACATGCTATGGTCACAAGGGGGACACTCATTAGTGGAATTTTGACGACATAGATGTCACGGTAAGGATTCCTGGTCATTGCCATAGTGATGATAGTAAGTGGAATTTTGAGGAGAGACACGACATAAGTTTGGTGGCATGGCAGACGTGTCAAAACGTCATAGTCTATTTCGTTGGTAGGTGCAACGACTAGAAATGAACTTGCAGAACCAAATATTGTAGGATCTGTGTTTTTATGGAACGTCAAAGTGGAAACAATATATAGATCATTGGAATTGTGATGTCATAGCTCTCTTTAGGGAGGCGCATATTTTCCTCCTCTCCAATCTACAAGTGATTACAGCTGAAAAATTAGGTCATTATGAAGCTAGTTTCAGAAAAGGTCTTCAAACTGGTAAGTACTATTTCTTATCTTTTCATTTAAGGTTCTCATTCATTAAAAGATGACAAACAATACTAATCTAGATGAAAATATTGAGGGAGCAAATAATTTCAGAGCATGGAAGTATAGAATTATGCTCATCCTTGACGAGCATGACCTATATGGATACATCAAAGAAAAGGTCAAGGAACTAGAGGGAGAAGAGGAAAAATACAAACAAAAGAAGGATATGATCAAAGTCAAGAAGATCATAGATAACTCTATTAAGGATCGTACTTGATCTCCCAAGTGTCCTCAAAGAATACTCCAAAGGAAGTGTTTGATGCACTAACCAATATGTTTGAAGGGAAAAACATCAACAGGGGAATGATATTGAGAAACCAACTCAAGGGTTTGAATATGCAAAAGGAATAAAATATGTAGTTGTACTTCTACAGAGTATCTCAAATCAAAGAACAATTAGAATCCATTGGTGACATGGTAGAAGAATCTGAAGTTGTGATGACCACTCTAAATGGTCTTCCAAGAGAATGGGATTCCTTCATCAAAGGAATATGTGCTAGAAGAAACATAACCAAATTCAACAAGTTGTGGGAGTAAAGTGTACAAGAAGAATGAAGGTTTGTAAATAGAGAAGAGAATTTAAATGAAGATGAAGATCAAGCTCTAGCTGTGCATACATAGAATGGAAGAAATAAAAGGAAGGGTCGATGATCTCCAGCAAGTAGATCACTAGAACTCAAGAAAGGTAAGAAGTTTAAGAAGGATTACTCATTTTATGAATGTTATGCATGTCATAAGTTAGGACACATATCTATACATCAACCACTTAAAAAAAACAAGTTCAAAAAGAAGAACAGAAAGTTCCATGCTCATGCAGCCGAAGAAAATGAATCAGATGAAGAGAGGACCAGAGAGAATGAAGACTCTAATGAAGAATATGTCTTTGTATCCGCCCTCATAGGATCAAACTCTCATCGAAGTGATACTTGGCTCATAGATAGTGGTTCTTCCAAACATATGACAGGTCATAGAGATTCTCTCTCATGCCTCACTCAGGAAGATTATCCACACAAAGTACAGCTTGGAGATGACCATTAATATCCTATCAAAGGAATGGGAGAAACTTCCTACAAGCTGAAATCTGGTAAGTCCATGAAAATGAAATATGTCTTATATGTTCCAGGTCTAAAGAAGAATCTTCTTTTTATATCATCTCTAGAAAAGAAAGGATTCAGAGTTTCCTTTGTAGATGGTGAAGTTCTTATGTGGCCAAAAGGAAAAACTATAGATGATACAGTTGTAATAGGTATTGAAGAAGGGTGGCTCTACAAACTAAAAGGGAGTACAGACTCATCTTTCACTATCATTCCATGTGAACTATGGCATAGAAGACTTGCTCATGTAAACTACAAAGCATTACCAATTGTGAGCAAGGTAGTAACAGGTCTACCCAAAATCCAAATAAAAAATGAAGGGGTATGCAAAGGACGTGATCAAAGTAAAAACACCAAGAATCCATTTCCAAGCAATAATAGTAAAAAAAAGGGATCCTAGGGATTGTCCACTCAGATGTGTGCGGACCAATGTCAACTACTTCCTTAAGTGGTTATGTCTATTATGTTTCTTTTATTGATGACTACTCATGTAATACTTGGATATAGTTCTTGAAAAGGAAAGATGAAGTATTTGAAAAGTTTAAAGAATTCAAATCTCTTATGGAGAATCTCTCTAAAAACAAGATTAAGATATTAAGATCAGATAATGGAGGATACTTTAATTCAAATGAATTCAAGTACTTATGCAAAGAAGATGGGATTAAGAGGGAGCTTACTACACCCTATAATCCTCAACAAAATGGAGTGGCAAAAAGGAACAATAGATCTATCACGAAAGCAATCAAATCCATGATTCATGATCAAGATATACCCATGTATTTATGGGTTGAAGAAGCAAAGACCATAGTCTATGTTCAAAAAAAATTATCCCACAGTGCGCTTGGAAAAAAAAATCCAGAAGAAATGTTTACTGCTGAGAAGCCTGAAGCCAGTCACCTAAAGATATTTGGTTGTCTTGTTTACCTACATGTTCCCAAATATAAAAAATCAAAGTTTGACCCCTCATGAAAGAAGGGAATATTTGTTGGATATAGTGATCAGTCGAAAGCATACATAATCTATACTCTAGGTTTTCATAAAATTGACGTTAGCGGAGATGTCACATTTGATAAAGATGCAGCCTTCAAATAATCTAGAAATACCCATGTGGATGAAGAAGAACAAGAAACTCCCAGAGTAGTAGAGATTAGTAAACCACTAGTTAGAGATGAAGAAGATCCTATACCAGAATTTTAGGACATGTTAGAACCACAAGAACCTATAGAGACACCTCATGAAACAAAATCAACAAGGAAAATACCAGCTTGGGATCATGATATAATTCAAAAAACAAAAAGATATGGTGCACCAGAAGGAAGCAAGAGACTCATAATCCACTCCAACTACGTATAATTAATGTGTAACCTTGTTGACGAATAACCTACATGAAGAAGGAATGGATAGATGCCATGATAAAAAGAATGATGTTTTGGAAGTAGTTCCAAGACCAAAGGATAAATCAGTGGTCTCTTCCAAATGGGTTCCAAGGCCAAAGGATAAATCAATGGTCTCTTCCAAATGGGTTTTTAAGATAAATTATGCAAGAGCCATGTCATTATTAGGAACCTTCATAAAATTCTTGATAAACAAAGATTTAACATAAAAAAATAAAAAATAAAGATTTGTCATTTTGAAATGAACTTTGATCTATAAACTTTTGAATAAATTTTTCAATTAAAAAAAAATTAAATGAATTAAAATAATAATAAATATAAAATGTAAAAAACATGTCAGGCCATAAGAAAGACATACATAAACATCATTTTTTAAATGAAAAAAAAATTAAAATAAAAATTTAATAAAAAAACAAATGAATTAAATAAACAAATTAAACCAACTAAAACACATATAAAATTCAATGTCAATATTAAGGTTTTTAAGAAAGACGCGAACATTAATTTTAAAATGAAAGTGAATGAAATTGTATATGAAATTTGAAATAGATTTTTAAACCAAAATTTAATATAAAACAAAATATATATATAATTATGGAGCAAAGAGGTAGGTTAAGGTTTTCACTACATAAAATGTTTTATTAAAATTATTTTAGATATTTTTTTATTGACACTAATCATTTACCTCACAAGGAAATGTCTTGGATCGAGGAAGAGGGTTTTTAATATACCTTGGTAAAATACTCCTAGAAGCTATATGATAATACCTCACTAGTATCTGCAATGGTACATTTCCGTAATAATCTCAAAAATCTAAAAGCTCTTACCATCCCCTAGGTAAAAGAGAATAAAATAAAAAATGAGCAGGAAGTGTTAAGGATTGAAGGTGACCTCTCATGCTCATCCTAAGGGCTTTGAAAACTTTAATCAACGAAATGAAATTATTCAGATGGAATAAAAAAGGAGTTATCCCCTACTTCAGCAAGAGAAATCTACCCACTTAAAGAGGCATGCCCTCTGGCTACAAGTTGGTGACAACAATTCAAAATATTTCCATAACTTCATAAAGCATACTAATTCAGACAAACTCGATTTGGGAAATTGAGGACAAGAACAACACCATTATCACATGTTTCTCTCAGATTGCAAATGTGGGGATCAAACATTTATTTGATCAATATAGTGAAGACAAGAATGCCTCCATTAGACCTATGATGGATGTCTTGGCACATTTTCCTAGTCTGGTCACTCTTGAACATAATGTTTCTATGAATGATGAAATATCGAAGGAGGAGTTGTTACATCATATGAAATCTATGTCCCCGAACAAGATTCCTGGACTGGACGACTGGCCCATTGAATTTTACAAGGGTATGTTTGATCTTATTGGTCCTGATATGTTATATGTTATGGAGGAGTCTCGAAGAAATGGGAGAATTCATGCTACCTTTAATTTAACATTTTTAACTCTTATTCTGAAAGTCAATAAGGTCAAGAATATAGGTGATCTTATACCAATATCTCTTAGCAATGTCATATGGGAAGGGTTATCCCTCCGTATGACAAAATATTGTTATCAAATGTTGCGAGAAGTTGAAGAACAACCTCCTTCTAAGTGGTGGATTCCCTATATTTGGAAGTTGAATTTCCACTTGAAAGCAAAACTCTTCTCTTGGATTTCTCTTGTAGGTAAAATACCTGTATGGGGCTATTTCATGGAATCATATATCATAGGACTTGGAAGATGCCCTCTTTGTTATGTTGAGGGTGAGAGTATAAACCACCTTCTCATATATTGCACATATATTATTGAAATGTGGATACCTACCTCACACATCACACAGTTGCAATTCACATGGGATGGGTTATCCCTCCAAGATGGATACCTATCATGGGGCCAGAATCCATCATATTCTAAGTATAAAGATCGTTCTTCTATGATGTTGTGGTGATCGTGGTGACAATGGATGAAGGATGACTAGATTAAGGCGGCATCCATTGTGAATATGACAGGATCCTAGCATCCTTTCTCCCGACAAACACTAGTATGAATTGGATCCTCCTCCTATGCCTGAACATTTTCCAATTCACAGTTCCTTGTATAGATAGGAGAGGTATGGAAGCTAAATCCACAATGGGATTTGGGGGTATGAGGATGAGGCAAGTTTGCAAATACTCATAGGTGAACGGGGAGCCGAAAAAGTCACTAGATATCAAGTGGGTCAAGAACACGACCCACTTATATCACAACTCAATCATGGACAAAGCTAAGAGGGAAATTGAAATAACAGAGATGAAGATATGAGAGGAAATATCCATCAGTCCATAAGCGTGATGAATTGAGTATTTTTAATAATGGATTCTAGACCCAGGGAACATTAAAGGCAATATTTCCCATAACAAAATAACCTTGGATGTCTACTAGTCAGTGAAGATACTCATAGTGGAAACCTTTACAGGGAGAGGGGAATATTATGGAGGCCTCATGGATCAACTAAACAAAATTCATTCTGAGATAATTCCCCTCAGGTACATTCCCTTTCACTTCAAGGTTATTGAGGCCAAGAAAACTATCCTAACCAGAGTTGTGGGAGTCAAATTTAAAATCACAAAGGAAATAGGGGAGCACTCATAAAATCCTCACTTCATTTACCTAGATAAAGACACAGATTCAGATATTTCTCGAGGTGACCTGGCATTCCTCTTAGACACATTAATAAAGTTTATAAATCATATTTTGGTAGTTTCATGTTAGGGCCCTGTATGGGTTTCAAGGTAGTGTTTGTCTTTTGTTGGTTGAATGATAAGCCCAGGTTTTTCTTTAGGTATATGTTAGACCCTCCTTTTTGTTTAAGTTTTAAGACTATTTGTTACCCTCTTAGTAGATTCTTAGTTGGGTGTTTTTATTTGGATGAATATAATATTGTTTGTAAGAATTTGCTTCTCAATCAGATGTAGGAGCTAGAACAATATTCACACTCAAAGTGTTTGATAAAATGTGCAAGAGAATCAACAACGAGACAGAAAATAGTTGGAATAACACATGTGAATGGTGCTAATTGTTGATCATATTATTATCATACATCTTGTAGATGTTATAGTATACATTTATAATACATTGGACAAAATTTGTGAGGCTCTGGAAGCAAATTGGAGTTGTACATGTGTCATGGTGAAAAATGACCTCAATCCCCCCTAAGTGGACCAATGGAGCTCCAACTCAGCCCAAACAGTCACAAACCAAGGTGTGAACATTGGTGAAGTGTGTTGGGTCATCAATGAGTCCTAGACAAGTGTGGGTGAGAAGATAGAAGTGAGTGGGAGGCTCTAGGTGGCAATAAATGCTCCTAGGAGAGACAAATTAGGAAAAATACACCACTAGCACCCTTGGTCAAACCTAGATCCCCCAAATCAAGGAGGTAGTGCCCCAAGGTATTAATGAGGGAGCACATGGGCTGGGTTAACCAAATTGGAGCGTTGTTGTAGGTGTGAACAGGCCAAAATAACCAGATATCTTGCAGAATCAATTCTCCTAAGTCTAAACCATAGGATATCATTGCATGTGGGAAAATAAAGTTAGCCTAAGGTCAAAACTATGTACTAAGGATTTATTACTGCTCCTACACCCCCCCTTAATCTAGACTTAGTACAATTTAGTCAAAAATATTTATTAATTCCTCGGAAACTAAGGCACAAGTCACCTTTTACAACAATGTTTATTAATCCATGTAACCGAGGTAAGGAGGAAAACCTCATGGGAAAAAATCTCCCCTCAAAAAATGGATATGACAGAGATCTAAAGGTCTTTAGTAGGTCCTCTTCTTCACTTGAATGAGGTGAAATAACAACTTCTTGGTGATGGACTTGGTCAATATGTTTTGGATGCCAAGATCATACATAAATGCATCAAATTCCTATGAACAAAGATCATGTGGAGAGGCCCTTTGATGTTCATCATTTGATGATGGAGTGGCATCATAAAAATTTCTTTTGCTGCAAGCATACTCTTATCTAATAGCATAATTAACCATGGAAAAGATATCTCTGCAAACTCTTTCCCCAATAAGATCAAAAGATTCAACAAAATCTGCATTATGTGTAGCTTCCATATCATGAATAAAACTATGAATATTTCTCCCAATTTGATGAAGCACCTTCATAACTTTGTAACAAAGCTCACAAGGCTATGAAATATCAGAATACATGTCATACACATCAGAAAATATTAGAGTTATGGTATCTCCATTAGCGAATGGATCCATAGGAAGAGAAGAGTGAGTAACTAGATCAAAATTGCAATTGAGCGAACCTGGAAGGTCCGGAGACTTGAGATTTGAACCATGGGTGGTGAAAGCAAGTCCAGACATATGGAACAGTAGTCCCATGAAGGCCAATGATATGGCTGTCCAACCAATGAAAGACATACAATACATAACAACAACCAGGCATGATTTTAAGGAACCATACTTATATAAAAGTGTATAAATGGTGGTGAATCTTACCAAATCGTAAAACACCAACTATAAAATGTTTGGTGATATTTTTCAAAAACTATATTAATTCCCAAGGATTTTATATCATTTATATAATAATTTGGCGATTTTTAGGGTGAAAAATGTTTACCCCATCAAAATTGGGCGAAACAGGGCTTCAAAAATTGCAAAATGGAGAATCTTTTTTTCTGGAAAACCTCCTAAAATTATCCCATGCGATAAATTTCTTCCCTAAAATTTTCCCTATTAGCAAGATATACAAGAGACATAGCATTGGAAACTAGGTAATTTTTTGAATTTCCAACTAGTGAACTTGAGGGCTGTTGGGTCTTTTGGTCATGAGATGGTTTGGGAAATGAGTCAATGATTGCCATAGGCTATGTATCATCATGTATATCATATTCTGAATCATAAATGGAAATATATGATTGGATTGGGAAATATTTTTCAGAAGGAATGTCAAAATCTAGTGAAAAATGACTAGTTTTGGGAGGAAGCTTTGATGAAATGACCGAGAATTTCCTCAAGGAGGGGATGGAGATTACAGGTTCTGATATATCAGAATGTGAATAAAGAACAGAGCTATCAGAAACAGAGAAACAAAATTGGTTTTTACCCATGCACCCAATGCATGCTCAGCCTTACCATTTCCTTACTTGTGCTCCCATCTTTTTGCAAATTCTGGAAGAGCAATATGGTTCTCCTTAAGGAGCTTGGTCATGATGTCCTTTTTTTTGAAGCAATATTTCTCAAGACGTGAACCTCTACAATAATCACATGTGGGTATTTCTCTCTTGTTTCTCCTCCTCCTGGATCTCGAGCTCCCATCACTAGAACTAGAGCTTTCTGAACATGATTCCTTCTTCTCTTTCTCCTTTTGCTTCAAATATTTGTTATTGCTCTGGGATTGATTTGATACACCAGATGCAAGGGCTTGATATTTGGATTTTATGATGGTACCAATTTGTATGAGCTTGTCTTGCTCCTGATTCAAAGACTCCATGAAATCTGCTAGCACGAGCATCTTCCAATTTCTAGTTGTAAGTTTGCTAGAGTGAAATGTCGAAACATATACAAAATACTTCGACCCCGACTTAGAAAGGATGGACAAGATAAGATGATCATATTTCTTCTCTATGCCACATTGTTTTAGCTAAAGTACTAGCATTTTAAACTTGGTGAAAAAGTCTTCAATGGTCTCGTATTTAGTTGGGCTCATTCTCAAGCTGATGGCCTCTCATTTCATATGTCTTTTCGAATAGTGACTCAAACTTGACCCAAAATTCATTCGGTGTGCCAATAATTTCTATATGAAAGAGAAGTTATCTTGAAGTGTTGAGGTAGAGCATACTGAATGCCTCATCAAGTCTATTAAAGAACTTAGCTTTCTCCACAGTAGAATTTGGCTCGTGTTTAGTTCCCATGGTGACCCGATAGAGGCCCTTGGACCTCAACTGGATGACCATCTCAGACTTCTATTCAAAATAATTGAATTGATTAAGTAGAGCTCGAGTTTTCTCCATCCTGCTTGCACAACCTGTGACAAAAAATGTTGTTAAACCTGCAAAGCAAACACTCAGGTTTTCTGGAAATATGCCCTAAACAGCAACTCAAACCTCACAAGATTTGTTTTCAACTCCAACTAGCTCTAATACCATGTAATAATTTGCTTCTCAGTCAGATCTAGGAGCTAGAACAATATTCAAACTCAAAGTGTTTGATAAAATGTGTAAGAGAATCAACAGAGAGACAAAAAATAGGAATAACACATGTGAATGGTGCTAATTGTTGATTATATTATTATCATACATCTTGTAGATGTTATAGTATACATTTATAATACATTGGATAAAATTCGTGAGGCTCTAGAAGCCAATTGGAGTTGTACATGTGTCATGGTGATAAATGACCTCAATCCCCTCTAGGTGGACCAATGGAGCTCTAACTCAGCCCAAACAGTCACGAACCAAGGTGTGAACATTGGTGAAGTGTGTCGGGTCATTAATGAGTCCTAGACAAGCATGAGTGAGAAGATAGAGGCGAGTGGGAAGCTCTAAGTGGTAATAAATGCTCCTAGGAGAGCCAAATTAGGAAAATACACCACTAGCGCCCTTGGTCAAACCTGGATCCCCTAAATCAAGGAGGTAGCACCCAAGGAATTAATGAGGGAACACATGGGCAGGGTTGACCAAAATGGAGCACTGTTGTAGGTGTGAACATGCCAAAATAACCAGATATCTTGTAGAATCAATTCTCATAAGTCTAAACCATAGGATATCATTGCATGTGGGAAAATAAAGTTAGCCTAAGGTCAAAACTATGTACTAAGGATGTATTACTACTCCTACATGGTTGAATCTTGGTTAAACTCCTAACTCTCACCTCTCAACCTGCTATATTTTCCTTCAGGAGGATGCGACTAAGAGCCCATTCTTTTGTATATTATTGTATTTTAATAGAATAGCAAGTTATATCTTACTCACAAAAAAGTGAATTAGAATAATAACGCCCATTCCTGTGACATAAGACTACCTAGACAATAAATACCTTCATTTAGGGTTTTAACCACTATACCATTCAACTCGGTGTAAAAATGATAAAGAAATATTTATAACAAAGTTCATTAACGGATTAATTATACAATATAGAAAAAACTTAAGATGTTCATCATCTACACTATAAAAGACACACTTATCATCAAGCCAAGCTAACTTAAAAAAACTTGTGTTTAACCAAGGAAAACTTATATTTTTATGTGAATACATTATTTGTTTGTGTTTTCATATCTCACTCTCATAAAGATTAAACTTTGATTTTAAACTTATGATTATTTTGATTTCGTTCTCATGAAGATTGAACTTTGATTTTAAGCTTATGACTAGTTTGTCCTTAATGGTGAGAGAAAACAACTAAGTTTAATTGAAAAGTTTAAATTCCCTTGTTTTCTCAAAATTGTTAACTTCAAAATAAATCCACAAATTTTATATATAATTTAGATAAATATCTTTAATAACACTGACATATATGGTTATATATATGCCAAATCATCAACTAAAACAAAACAAAAAATAAAAATGCAAGTCTTGCCCCCTCAAAAAATAAGAAGGCCATCATAATTCTCAATAGGAAAATGACCTATACCTAAATATAGGTTTGTCTTTTCAATGTAAAAGAATGTTAGTGTTTTTGAGCCATACACATATGATCATTATCTTTTCAATATAGGTTTGTCTTTTCAATGAAAATGAGTGATATTGTTTTTGAGCCATACACATATTTGTGATCATATATGCCAAGACATAAAATGCATGCACCAACAGAAACAAAAAGCAAATTAAAAAAATAAAATAAAATTTTCAATAAAAACAAAAAAAAATTAATTAAACCAATTAAAATAATAACAAATTTAAAATGTAAAAACCATATCAATATTAAGGCCATAAGAAATACGTTCACAGAGGGGGTGGATCCCGGGAAGGAAGGGAGCTCCAAGAACGCCATATTTAACGGCTCTCTTCCTTCCAAGATTCTCTGGTGCCTGGTTTTCTTGATCAGGAGATGCGCAGGCTTCGGAATTTAAGATGAACGCAGGACGTCGCTGCTATGAATTGAGATCAAAGCTTCACGGTTCGGCGTCAGTGGCGAACTCCAGGAGTGTCAAGATGATTGCAGGACGTCACCGATCTCTGCGTTTTTTCTTGTTTCCATCCTTCTGTATGGCAGATCCAAGAGGACCAGCGTGCATGGGGTCTTGCCATCTACGGCCTCGCGGCAAGCGTCGTCACGCTTGTGTTGTTCCACAGAAGCAGAGCGTGGCGGGTATATTTGGAAATGGGAGGGCGATGAAGTTTTTTGCAGGATGTCTCGAAGCGTCAGAGGCGATCTTATGAATAACGATGGCTCCATATTCTCCACGGAGCTTCAACAGGTGGTAATCTGGGCTTCATGGAGGGTCAAGAGCTAGAGAACTGATATGATTCTGAGGGCTCTTGGACTTTCTTGAATTCAAGAACATGATGACCAGTAAAATATCTACTCTGTATGAGACGGTGAATGAATATGGCGATGGCAGGCTGACTGTAAATGAAATGAATCTCTCTCTGAATCGAATCGATATTTCAGAAGAAGATTTGAAAAATCTGGTGTTGCCAATGTCTGAGAGCGACGGTAGCTTAACGTTTTGTTGGGCTTTGTCAGAGAGATGAAGTAGGCATTGGGGATGGGCACTGTGAGGATTTGATGGAGGCTTTCAAGGTCTATGACAGGCAGGACGACACCGCTTTTCTTGTATTTGCTTCTGTGTGGCATCCAAGAGCACCAGCGTGCATGGGGTTTTGCCAGGCATCATGGCAAGCGTCTTGCTCCACAGACCTAGCAACCACGAGCGTGGAGCGTGCCATAGTGGCCGCTTAATTTTTGAGCTAGGGTCTCGTCCTCTGCAGGACATGTGAGGCGACTTTTTGAGGCGAGTGGAGATGTCGTATTTTCTGGGTCTTGCGGCGGTGGTTCTGGTGTGGTCGGTATCCGATAGCATTGAGCTGCTCCTTTCTTGGTCTCCTGATCTTGCGTGGTTTCTAGTGCGGTCGGAATCCGATAGCATAGAGCTGTGTGGATTGAGGGTGTCGATCTGATATTTGCGAGGTTTTCTGATGCGGTCGGAATCCGATAGCATTGAGCTGCGTGGATTGAGGGAGTCGATCCTGAGGAGCCTTTTCTTGTTCGGAAGAACCGACGTTTCTTGGTCTTTGATTCTTGGTTTGTCGATCCTGATCTTGCGAGGTTTTGGTGCGGTCGGAATCCGATAGCATAGAGCTGCGTGGATTGTGGGAGTCGCTTCTGAGTCATCAATGTGCCATTTCTTGCTCATGGTCGATCTGAGTGGATTTTGGTGTTATCTTTTGGGACTTTGACATATATTGCAATATTTTGGATGTCTTATTGAATAGAAGTGACCTTATTCTGGTCAATCTTTATGACAGCATTTGCTGATGATTTGATTTGGATTGTGGATTTGTGCTCTTTCTAAGGCAAATTTTGTAATGACAACTTCTTAGTTGTATTTTGTAAAATGGACTATGAGGGCCATCTACTGAATGTGAATAAATTATTTACGATTTTTTTCTTTGGAAAAAAAAAAGAAATACGTTCACGTCATTTTTTGAATGAAAAATAAATAAATTTTAAAATAAAAAACAAATAAATTAAAAAAATAAATTAAACCAACTAAAACTCAAATATAAAATTCATAGGCTTTTTCTTAAAGACCCGGACATTAATTTTAAAATGAAAATGAATGAAATGGTATATGAACTTTGGAATAGATTTTTAAACCAAAATTTAATATAAAATATTTTATATATATAGCAAAGAGGCAGGTTAAAGTCTTTATTAGACAAAATGTTTTATTGAAAACATTTTAGATATTTTTTAATTGACACCAATCATTTACCTTATAGGGAAATATCCTAGCTCGAGGATGAGGGTTTTTTATATACCTTGGTAAAAGACTCCTGGAAGTTATATGATAATACCTTAGAGGCATCCACGGCAGTACATTTCCATAATACTCTCAAAAATTTAAAAGGTGACCTCTCATGCTCAAGCACTGTTAAGGATTGAAGGTGACCTCTCATGCTCATCCCAAGGGATTTGAAAACTTTGATCAACGAAATGAAATTATTCAGATGGAATCAAAAAAGAGTTATGCCCTTCTTCAACAAGAGAAATCTACTCGCTTAAAGAGTCATGCCCTCAGGTTACAAGCTGGTGACAACAATTCAAAATATTTCCATAACTTCATAAAGCATGGGATTCAAACAAACTCGATTTGGGAAATTGAGGACAAGAACAACACCACTATCACATTTTTCTCTCAGATTGCAAATGTGGGGGTCAAACATTTATTTGATCAACATAGTGAAGACAAGAATGCTTCCATTATGACTATGATGGATGTCTTGGCGCATTTTCCTAGTCTGGCCACTCTTGAACATAATGTTTCTATGAATGATGAAATATCGAAGGAGGAGTTGTTACATCATATGAAATCTATGTCCTCGAACAAGATTCCTAGACTGGATGACTGGCCCATTGAATTTTACACATGTATGTTTGATATTATTGGTCCTGGTCTGTTATATGTTATGGAGGAGTCTCAGTAAAAAGGGGAGAATTCTTGCTACCTTTAATTCAACATTTTTAACTGTTATTCTGAAAGTCAATAAGGTAAAGAATATGGGTGATCTTAGACCAATATCTTTGTGCAATTTCATATATAAGATCTCAACAAAGATCCTTGCTGATAGATTGAATATTATATACTCTCAAAAGCCATCACTCTGAAGCAATTTGCCTTCCTTGAAGGACATCAAATCCATGAAGTGATAGATATTGCACAGGAAGTTTTACACTCTGTAAAAATTGGTAAAATCCCAATTGGGATCATTAAAGTGGACCTTACTAAAGCATACAATAGGGAAAATTGGACCTTGCTCCAACTTGTTCTCATACATATGGGTTTAGACCTCCACATTGTAAACTGGATTTTATCATGTCTATAGTCTACACTTGGTCAGTTATGCTGTATTGATCAATGGACCCCATCATATTTATTTAGGCTTGGTCGTGGAATCTGACATGGTTTAACTCTTGCTCCATTATTATTTATCCTCGTCATGGAGGGAGTTAGTCGTATTATCACATCTACTAGGTCCATGAGTAGCCTCAAGGGTCATCACTTTGGAGAACCAATTTACATCACCCAATTGCTCTTTGTTGACAACATCCTCCTTTTTTGGATGGCTCCCAAAGGGAAATGCAAAATATAAATGACATTCTACAATTATTCTCTGCATCCACAAGTATGTTATGTAATATATGGAAATATATCATTTACTTCATGAATATTGATGATATTGATGTTGATTGGATGATTGCGCTCCTTCACTTTAACATCTGTGATGTTTCTATGGGTCTCAAATACTTTGGATTCACCATAAAAATGAATGATTATATTCTCTAATAGACCGAGCCCGACTGATTCAGAGGGTTGAAAGAAAGGTCCAATTATGGTGTAATAAGGCTATGTCAAAGGTTGGGTGTCTCATATTACTCAAATCTATTGTGGAATGTATGTCCGTCTATTGGACTACCATTGAATATGTTCCTTCAGGAATCCTCATCCGTATCAAGAAAATGGATTTTAACTTTTTTTATGGCGCATATCCTCTGACCTCGGACCATTTCACTAGATTTCATGGAATTCTATATCCCTTCGAAAACATCTTGCGGGGTGGGGGATAAAGGATCACCATATATTCTTGAAGGCTTTGGCTGCAAAAGGAATTTGGCATATACTAACAAACAATTGCTTATGGGTAAAATTAATTCACCAGAAATACACACAACCTTTGCCTATCATGGACTGACTCAGAACATCGGTCTCCCACATTAGATCTGTATCTATTTTTTGGAAAGCTAATGCATCGACCTTTGATATTATTGGGATTGGGTACCCTGGTAGATCGAAGAAGGAAAATCATTAAGACTAGGATATGATACATGGGTGGGATCCACCATTGATTTTAAGCTACCGATCCACATGGTGGAACAACTCAATGATATGGGCCTGATTCTTTTACAACACATATCTAGCCCATGGGCTATAAATCAACACCAACAAGCATGGCTATCGCCAGACCAAGTTGGTTTTTATTACTAGGGAAAAATTATATGGGATCGTTATACCTCTACTCTTGTGGACTATCATATTTTCTTGAAAAATGAGGTGGACCAAATCCAGTGGGAAAAAAATCCAACAAGGGGATGCTACATGCCAAAACACTGTTATCAAATGTTGCAAGAGTCTTAAGACTATTCGTTAGACCCAAGTTTTTATTTAGGTATATGTTAGACCCCAGGTTTTTCTTTAGGTATATGGAATCAAAAAAGAGTTATGCCCTTCTTCAACAAGAGAAATCTACTCGCTTAAAGAGTCATGCCCTCAGGTTACAAGCTAGTGACAACAATTCAAAATATTTCCATAACTTCATAAAGCATGGGATTCAAACAAACTCGATTTGGGAAATTGAGGACAAGAACAACACCACTATCACATTTTTCTCTCAGATTGCAAATGTGGGGGTTAAACATTTATTTGATCAACATAATGAAGACAAGAATGCTTCCATTAGGACTATGATGGATGTCTTGGCGCATTTTCCTAGTTTGGTCACTCTTGAACATAATGTTTCTATGAATGATGAAATATCGAAGGAGAAGTTGTTACATCATATGAAATCTATGTCCCCGAACAAGATTCCTAGACTAGATGACTGGCCCATTGAATTTTACACGTGTATGTTTGATCTTATTGGTCCTGATCTGTTATATGTTATGGAGGAGTCTCAGTAAAAAGGGGAAAATTATTGCTACCTTTAATTCAACATTTTTAATTGTTATTCTGAAAGTCAATAAGGTAAAGAATATGGGTGATCTTAGACCAATATCTTTGTGCAATTTCATATATAAGATCTCAACAAAGATCCTTGCTGATAGATTGAATATTATATACTCTCAAAAGCCATCACTCTGAAGCAATTTGCCTTCCTTGAAGGACATCAAATCCATGAAGTGATAAATATTGCACAGGAAGTTTTATAATCTGCAAAAATTGGTAAAATCCCAATTGGCATCATTAAAGTGGATCTTACTAAAGCATACAATAGGGAAAATTGGACCTTGCTCCAACTTGTTCTCCTACATATGGGTTTAGACCTCCACATTGTAAACTGGATGTTATCATGTCTATAGTCTACACTTGGTCAGTTATGTTGTATTGATCAATGGACCCCATCATATTTATTTAGGCTTGGTCATGGAATCTGACATGGTTTAACTCTTGCTCCATTATTATTTATCCTCGTCGTGGAGGGATTTAGTCATATTATCACATCTACTAGGTCCATGAGTAGCCTCAAGGGTCATCACTTTGGAGAACCAATTTACATCACCCAATTGCTCTTTGTTGACAACATCCTCCTTTTTTGGATGGCTCCCAAAGGGAAATGCAAAATATAAATGACATTCCACAGTTATTCTCTGCATCCACAAGTATGTTATGTAATATATAGAAATATATCATTTACTTCATGAATATTGATGATATTGATGTTGATTGGATGATTGTGCGCCTTCACTTTAATATCTGTGATGTTTCTATGGGTCTCAAATACTTTGGATTCACCATAAAACCGAATGATTATATTATCTAATAGACTGAGCTCGACTGATTCAGAGGGTTGAAAGAAAGGTCCAACTATGGTGTAATAAGGCTATGTTAAAGGTTGGGTGTCTCATATTACTCAAATCTATTGTGGAATGTATGTCTGTTTATTGGACTACCATTGCATATGTTCCTTTAGGAACCCTCATCCGTATCAAGAAAATGGATTTTAACCTTTTTATGGTGTAGATCCTCTGACCTCGGACCATTTCACTAGATTTCATGGAATTCCATATCCCTTCGAAAACATCTTGAGGGGTGGGGGCTAAAGGATCACCGTATATTCTTGAAGGCTTTCGCTGCAAAAGGAATTTGGCATATACTAACAAACAATCGCTTATGGGTAAAATTAATTCACTAGAAATACACACAACCTTTGCCTATCATGGACTGGCTCAGAACATCGATCTTCCATATTAGATCTGTATCTATTTTTTGGAAAGCTAATGCATCGACCTTTGATATTATTGGGATTGGGTATCCTGGTATATCGAAGAAGGAAAATCATTAAGACTAGGATATGATACATGGATGGGATCCACCATTGATTTTAAGCTACCAATCCACATGGTGGAACAACTCAATGATATGAGCCTGATTCTTTTACAACACATATCTATCCCATGGGCTATAAATCAGCACCAACAAGCATGGCTATCGCCAGACCAAGTTGGTTTTTATTACTAGGGAAAAATTATATGGGATCGTTATACCTCTACTCTTGTGGACTATCATATTTTCTTGAAAAATGAGGTGGACCAAATCTAGTGGGAAAAAAAATCCAACAAGGGGATGCTACATGCCAAAACACTATTATCAAATGTTGCAAGAAGCTGAAGAACAACCTCCTTCTAAGTGGTGGATTCCCTATATTTAGAAGTTGAATTGCCCCTTGAAATCAAAACTCTTCTCTTGACTTTCTCTTATAAATAAAATACATGTATAAGGCTATTTCATGAAATCATATATCATAGGACCTAGAAGATGCCCTCTTTGTTATGTTGAGGATGAGAGTATAACCCACCTTCTCATATATTGCACATATATTATTGAAATGTGGAGACTTGCCTCACACATCACACAGTCGCAATCAATATGGGAAGGGTTATCCCTCCAAGATGGATACCTATCATGGGGCCATAATCCATCATATTCTCCAAGTATAAATATCGTTATGTTATGATGTTGTGGTGATCTTGGAATGCACGGAACAAATATATATCCCATGACAGCGCACAATGGAAGAATGAGGGTTCGTCGTGTATCAGGCCGCAGAAAGGATTAATCAGGCAGAGGGAAGATGTTGCTGGTCTTCGCTCGCCCTCTTGGTTATGGCTGTTCCATAAACCGGTATCTAACTGCTTTGCCTTTCTGTTTTTAGATTTTTATCTGAGTTCTGGTTTCGGTTGGCGTCTTTTTTGGGTTTCTGTTTTTCGACCGGTTTTCGTCACCTCTCTTTTGGTATTAATCTGGTGATTGATGGTGTGCATGGTCTTTGTTATTGCCAATTTTGTCTGGGGTTTGATGGTTTGCATGGCTGCTGTTTTGGCTGCTACCGGCGACTGGAGTCCCTCCTCATAATTGAGGACTAGTACCAACCAGTTAAAAATAAGTGGGAAGTTCTTTCATTTTTTCTTTTAGTTGGTATTGGTTTGGGTCTGTGACTGTTTTTGCCCTTGACTACTTAGATTTTGCTTTCTGACACCTTTTTGGTTGTCGACCGGGTCATGGTATGTATTTTTTCCGGTTTCGAAGGATTTAGGCTGTCCTTTCTTAGTGGTTACTGTCCTTTCTTGAGACCGACAGTGATGTTTCTGTCTTTCTTGGCCGCCCTGTCCGAAAACCCTAGGGTATAGTTGAGGGTTAAACCACCCTTATCCGTTTTGATTCTCAAACTAGGGTTTTGATTTGTTTTTGACTTCAGGGCTGTGGCCAGCTCGTCTTATTGTGGATGTTTCCTGTCCTTTAACCTTTCTCTTTCTAAAGAAAGGGCTTTTCTTTTGGCTGGATGTATTTCTTTCCTGCTAAAGAACATGCTTATGTTAAGGGTTGGCGGTAATCCTTGAGAACTGTCTTCGGCTTGGTCTTGATCTGTTAGCGATTGTGCATCTGGCTTGCCGTCCTTTTCACGGCGTTTTCACGACCTGGAAATTATCCCTTGGATTTTGCTTCTGGATTGCGTTAGCGACTTTTCTATTAGGGTTTCTTTAGTTTAAAGGGTTTACCCTTTAGATTGGGGGTTTTCCCTTTGGTAGTATAAGCATCTATGCCGGTATGATATCAAATGTTATCATCAGGGTTCTGAATGTAACTTCCATTGCTATTGTTTGTGGTATATTTGGAATAGCTGGTATCTTTAAAGTTCTGATTGTATCTGTCATATGATTGATGGTGATTATCTTGGAATCTTGATTGTGTTTGCTTAATATTAGACTCCTCTTTTATTCTGGATCTCTGTGCCGATATCTGACATATGCGGTTCTCCTTATGGGTATCTGTCTTATGCAGTTCGTTTACTTATTTGTTTAAGAGGGAATGTATATTCTTGACAGAGTTATTGGTTATGTTTCTATTGTGACCCGACATGGTTCTGGATGTTTTCGATTTCTTGGGGTTAGTCTGTCAATCTATTATATGTAGATGTTTCATTTCTGAGCTAGATATAAACTGCATTGGATGAGTATTTGTTCTGTTGTGGCCCGATTTGGATTCTGGTCTGTTTTTCGGTTTTTATATGGGATATTAGCGTATGATTAATATTGGACTCCACTCTTATTCTGGGTCTCTGTGCTGGTATCTGATATATGAGGTTCTCCTTATGGATATCTGATTTATGCAGTTCTGTTACTTATTTTGGATTGAGGGAATGTATATCATTGACAGAGATTTTGGTTATGTTTCTGTTGTGGCCCGACTTGGCTTCTGAATATTTTCGGTATAAATGGGCTTAGTCTGTCTTCCTATTATAAGTAGAATTTTTAATTCTGTGCCAAATATGAACTGCATTTGATGAGTATGTTTTGTTGTGGCCCGATTGGGTTTCTGGTCTGTACTCGGTCTTTTTGGGTTTGGTCTACCATATATTATATTTTGTGCTCTTTGCAGTGCCGGAAGTTTGAAGGGAAGTCTATCTACCCCCTTTATATCTGTATTATCTGTGATCTCTTTCTGGAATCTGAAACAAAACCTTTACCCTAAGCCCGGAGATTGATCCAGTAGTCTGCTTTTTTATTGAGTTTATTGATTAGTCTTGGGGACCGATTTTTGGGCTGCTTACCCCTTGGTTCTGATGGTGGAGACCCATGATGGGTCTCCTGACCCTAGTTTGGACCATGGCCCTGCCCGATTTCAAAGGCGAAGGAAGGCAAAGGCTTACAAAATTTTGGAAGGGAAACTTCGCTATGTGGTTGGTCGGGATATATATATGGATAGGGTGGAAGCTTTGAGTCATCAGGCTTTAATTGGTAGGCTGGAATATGCTTCCATGGAGAAAAAAGACTAGGTTTCTTGGGCTTCTGAATATTGGAAACCTTTTCTAACCTATGTTCCCTCTATCAGCCTATTGGTTCGGGGATGGATAGTTTTTGTCTTCTTAGAGGATTCACATGCCTCTGAGGTATTAAGCCGTCTATGGAGGGTTGGAAATGGTTCTTTAGTGCTTGATCGATGGCATGTAAACTTTGACCCAGCGAGAGAAAGAGTAAAAAAACGCCATATGTGGGCTATCCTCCTAGGACTTCCTTTCCCACTCTGGAATCGTTCTCTTTTGGAAGGTGTTGGAAACACTATTGGCCGGTTTGTGGCTCTTGAGGATGATTTTATGAAAACTTTTGATAAAAGGAAGGCAAAAATTCTTGTTGAACTTGATATCACAAAAGT
Source organism: Pseudotsuga menziesii (assembly GCA_001517045.1). NCBI lineage: Eukaryota > Viridiplantae > Streptophyta > Pinopsida > Pinales > Pinaceae > Pseudotsuga > Pseudotsuga menziesii. Next base: position 70,809 of record LPNX011097524.1, on the reverse strand, counting down.
CCTCCCAGCTGAATTTGAGATTCTCTGTAATGAACGTTTGTTTTTACAATGTTTGGATTTTCAGGGTATTCCCTTTAGGTGCAGTGTATGCAGAGAGACTGGCCATTTACGTCGTGACTGTCCTTCCTTCTGTAGAGGGGTTTTCAAGCGCTCATTAACTGATTCATTTCTTAAATCCCCTATTTTATCTCCCTCAAAGGCATGTTCTACTCCGGTACAAAATGTCTCCTCCCCTGGTCAGTTAAAAAATGTTATTTCTCTATATGGGGAAGTAACAGATCTCGATCTGGATATAATTGACTCAGTGATTAGCAGCAAAAAATCTCCTTTGTCCTCTGACTTCACTCCCCCACTTCCTCCCACTAAGGAGCCTAACCGGTTGGATCCTCCTTTGTCTGATTCATTGATTCAGGAGCATTCCCTTTCCGCCATTGTTCCTTGCCCCCCCTCAAATGATGCCTCGTACATTACTGATCCCCCTTCTACCCTTTCGTCAGACATCTCCCCTGTACCACTGTTTACTGAGGCTGATTTCCCCCCTCTTTCCACACCTGGACAAACTAGGCCCCAATCTTCTGGTTCGCCCCCTATTAGCCCTGCTGTTTCTCCTTCCTTTGTCGATCCATCTTTGAAAAAATCTTTAAGTATTTTCTCTGATAAGACACCACTCTCCCCCTCGGTTCTTCCCCTAGATTCAATTCGTTTTGAGAATGTTACTATTAAGCGGAAGAAAAAGTCATCTAAGCCCCCCCATGAATCAACTGATTCACTCCAGGCTCCTTACACTCCTCTTTCTGAGAGATTAAATGCTACAGAGCGTTCACTTTCTTCTCCCTCCCACCGGGTCCTTAGAGCTTCGACCCCCGACTCTTCAGTTTCCTAATGCGTATTCTTTCTCTGAATGTTCGTGGCCTAGGGAGTCTAGCCAAACAAAAAATCCTTCGTCATCTGCTGTCATCTCTCTCTCCTGATGTTGTCCTTTTGCAAGAAACTATGACTAGTCCTTATCCTGCTTTATATGCCTTTTCTAAGCTTTGCCCGGGCTAGGAGTTTTGTGCTCTTAGTTCTAATGGTCTCTCTGGAGGCATTCTCTCTGGCTGGAATCCTAAAATCATTAAATGCAAAGCTTTCCATACTATTGCTGGTATTCTGCTAAAAGCTTCAGTCTGGGGATCTTCCCTAAACCTCTCAATTATAAACTGTTATGGTCCCTACCTTAATCGTGTTTCTTTCTGGGAAGCTGCAGCTTCGGGAGGTCTTCTTTCTCTACCTAATCTCATCTTAGCAGGGGATCTAAATCTAACTTTGAACGCTTCAGAAATCTGGGGATCTAAAGCCCTTACAGATCCATTGGGTCCTTTTTTTTCGAGTCTTTTCTTTGAACACAATTTAGTGGATGTTGCTCCTCCCTGTGCAGGTCCGACATGGAGGAATGGGAGGATGGGGGAAGAAGGTATATCAAAAAGACTGGATCGTTTTTTGTTGTCGGAATAGCTGATCAGCTCTCTGCCAAAGTATAGAGCTTGGGTACACAGAAGTGGGATTTCTGACCACTTTCCTATTGTCTTGGAATGGATAGGCCAACAAAATCCTAGAGCTTATCCATTTAAATTTAATCATACTTGGTTAGATAATAATGATTTTGTTAAAATGGTTTGCTCTGAATGGTCTCGTATTCAACCGGACCCTTCTCAGGATGCCATGAATGATCTCTGCTACAGACTTCGCATCCTAAAAGATAAGGTTAAATCTTGGACTAAATATGAAGCTTTAAAAATGAAGGATAAGTCTGCTGCTTTGGAAGAGGAAATTAGCTCTCTTCTCTACTCATCTGCATCAGCTATTCTCAACCATGAACAACAACTTAAGCTATGCTCTCTAAAAGCAGATCTACAAAAATTGTCTGAACATGAAATTTCTTCAGTAAGACTTAAAAGCAGAATTACATGGGCTCATAAGGGGGATGCTAATACCAAGTATTTTTATGCTGTGGCTACAGCTCGAAAAAATCAAAATGCTATCTGGAGTCTAAAAGATGAGATGGGTACTTGGGTTTCTGATGATCAAAGACTAAAAGCCTTGGGTATAAAACATTTCAAGACGATGTTTGAAGTTGATAAGATGACAAATCTGGAATCTCAGCTGAAGGTAATTCGTCTCTTTCCCTCTTTTATCAGCATGGAGGATAAAGATTCCTTTTCTAGACCTGTTTCTATTCAGGAAGTAGAAAGGGCTCTAAAACTATTTAAAAAAGATAAAGCTCCTGGGCCGGATGGTTGGCCAGTCGAGTTCTTTTTGTTCTTTTTTGATCTTATGGGTCCTCTCCTTGTCAATGTAGTGGAATCAGCCAGAACCTCAGGCAGAGTGGCTCCGGCTCTAAATTCTACTTTTCTAGCTCTTATCCCCAAGACAGATCTGCCTGTCTCTTTCACCGACTATCGACCTATCTCCCTCTGTATTCTCTGCTATAAACTGATTTCCAAAGTTGTTGCTATGAGGCTTAAACCTTTTTTGGATGCTTCCATCTCTCCTCAACAATTTGGCTTTCTTAAAAATCGACTGATCCAGGAACCCATTGCTATTACTCAGGAAGTCTTGCACTCAGTCAATTCCAAAAATAAATGTGCCCTCATCCTCAAGCTAGATTTATCTAAAGCCTTTGATAGAGTTAATTGGACCTTCATTCGTCTATTACTTATACAAATTGGGGTTCCCCTTATTGGCGTTAATTGGATCCTGGGATGCATTTCTTCAGCCAATTTTGATGTACTAATTAATGGCTCGTCTTCCTCTTTTTTCCCTGCTTTGCGGGGTCTAAGGCAGGGCTGCCCTTTATCTCCGCTTTTATTCATTTTAGTTATAGAAGGCCTTAGTCTCTTGATTGAGGAGGCTAAACAGAATGGAAAGGTTAAAGGCATTAATATCTCATCAAAGCTCTCCCTCACCCATCTACTATTTGTAGATGATGTGATCCTATTTGGATTGGGTTCTGTTGAAGAATGGCTGGCTTTCAAAGGTATTCTGGAATTATTCTGTGAGGCCTCAGGTATGAGTATTAATGTGAACAAATCTTGTTTTCTACAAAAAGGTATTGATGAGGCAATCCTCCAGAGAATTACAGGTATCCTTCCTTATAGGTCTGAAGATTTTCGAAATGGGTTTACTTATCTGGGATATTTCTTGAAACCAAATTGCTACCTGGTTAAAGACTGGCTCTGGATGGTTTCGAAATTTGAAAAGAAACTTTCTCATTGGACAAACAGGTTTCTTTCCATGGGAGGCAGGCTTATACTTATCTGTACTGTTCTTTCTAGCATGCCTGTCTACTGGATGGCTTTAGTCCCGATTCCATCTTCTATTCTTGATAAGCTCAGAAAATTGATTTTTTCCTTTTTATGGGGATCTTCTGATAAGACTAAAAAATTTCATCTAGTGGATTGGCATCTTTTGGCTCAGCCCACTTCCCACGGTGGCTGGGGTATTAAGAACCTCCCTAGCTTCAGTCTTTCATTGAGAATGAAATCTTTTTGGATGGCAGTTAACAGCAAAGGCATCTGGAATCTTCTGATTTCCACTAAATATATGAAAAATAAGCCTTTTCATTTATGGCTTAGGGATAAACATTTCAATTATTACAATGCCTCTATTATCTGGAAGGGCTTCATTGCTACCTTAAAATGGATTGGCAAAGGAATTACCTGGCAAGTTGGTAATGGGGAATCCATTTGCCTGGGTGCTGATCCTATCATGGGTATGGGATCCTCTTTCACTCTGCCTAGAGGATTGAGAGAATATTTAGAGGATTATGGCATTTGTTCCTTAGCTCAGGCTCGCAATCATACTCCAAATGCCAAAAGTTACTGGTTCTTTGCAGACGATCTTGATCTTATTGGTGAATGGAAGTCAATATGGGAAAATTATGTAAGGGGTCTGGAATTTGGTCGTATACGGCTCACTGATCAACTTGATTCCCTTATTTGGACTCATCATAGATATATTGGGTCATTATCTGCTGCGGAAGGTTATTCTGTTATTATTTCAAATAGCTGTTTGGAATTAAATGACAAGGTTCTGAAAATTATATGGACCTTGACTATCCCTCTGAAAATAAAATGTTTTACTTGGTTAATGATATTTCAAAAGATATTAACTTGGGATCAATTGCAAACTAGAGGTTACAATGGACCTGGTCGTTGTATTCTCTGTGAGAATAACCTGGAAGATATTCAGCATTTATTTTTCTGCTGTCCTTTCTCTGCCTGATTATATGCTTATTTTGAGGAAAAATTCAGATGCTCTTTCCCCATCTACAGTTCTGTTCACTCCTTTTTGGATTGTTGGTTCTCTAGTACTTCGAATTCTGCCTTTTATTTCTACTTGCCTCTGTTCATTTTTTGGGGAATCTGGCTCACTCGAAACTTCAGCCTTTTTGAAAATAAAAATCCTTCCCTCTCAGCATTGATTGCTAGAATTGAAGACCTGCAAAATACCTTCCCTGTTCCTATGAAAATTCACAAATCTCGCATTATTGGTCCTGACCCAATTAAATGTTTTCCTTGTGGATATTTTGATGGTGCTGCAGTGGAATATATTGGAGGATCAGGTTATGTGGTTTATATAAATGATTATCATTTCTTCAGTTTTTCAATGGGCTGTGGTAGAAGCTCAAATACTAGAGTAGAGTTATTGGCTTGCTGGGCAATTCTTAGAGTCAGCTTTCTGATGGGTATTCCTATACAGCTGATTTATGGGGATTCTTTGGTTATTATCTCATGGCTAAACAAAAATTCTGCACTTGATGTGCCTTCTCTGATGCACTGGTGTCGCGACATTAGACTTTTGCTTCAAAAGGCCCCGCCGGTGACCTTTAGACATACATATCGTGAGCATAACATGCAGGAAGATGCACTCTCCAAACAAGGCATGAAGTTGGATATGGGCCTTGTATCTTTCTCAGAAACTTTGGATGGATTGATTATAAATCAAGGAATTTTAAATCTCTTTTAGAGTAGCTGAATATCTCTTTTATTTCAGCTTGGTTACTGCTTTTGATTGATTACTTCTTGCTGTTCCATGTAGAGTCCATCCTGCCAGTATGCACTGCTATGATTTTGTATGTCTGAAGTTCATATTCGATATTTATCAGTATTTCTGACCTGTATATCAGGGATGATGAGAAAAGTCTGCCATGATCAGACTTTTTCTTTTGCATTTGCAGCAGTTTTTGTCATTTATATTTGTTGCTGTTGGTTCTGGGATCTGGCAATTATATCGCAGATTTGTATATGATATATTTTGTTGCTCTGTATTGATATCTACTTTGGTAGATGTATGGACATGGGAACAGGAAATCTTCATACTGATATTGTAAAAGATGTCTTTTGATTCATATGAATAACAAAGACTGGTATTTTTTCCTCTGAAAAAATTCTTTCGATGATCTACGCTTCAAATATATTTGTTATTCTAGACATTCTACAATTTTTTTTTCAACATTGGTCTGGCGACAAATAACTTGGTTGAGTTATCTGCTATTCACGCTGTCGTCAATCTGGCCAAGTCAATCTGGCCCTACACATGCGCATTTGGAGGATTCATATCTACGGGGATTGAAAGCTTATATATATATATTACAATTAATTGTTGATGATGGTAGTTTTTAATATTTACAAAGAATTTGGTTTATGGAACCTTAAGAAAGATATGCTCAAAAAGTTTTAAGACGAGCATCTCTAGCTGGCCATAGTTTTGAGGAGTTAGAAGGTTAGAGAGGTCAGAGTTGGAGCAAAGGTTATGGAAATGAGATCTAATGTGGGTGTAGGCAGTGTAGTCTAAGAGAAAGTGATTTTCAACTTCAACGCTTATAAATTTGCAAAGATGGAAAATCCATTCAGTCCATGGATTTTTAATGGTCGTCTAGCACCTAGTTTCACTATGAAGCTCATGAGAGTTCGCTCTAATCTTGGCAATATTTTTTTTTCTTTAAGATCGTTAAGATAGAAAGATAATTCTGATTCTCGAGCTTGGGGTTAATGTGTTGGTTATGGAGCATGATTACTGTTTCAGTCGTGTTTAGATTCCCTACCGAGTTATAGAGGGGCCCGAAGGGGTGGACCACCCCATGGTCTGAAGGTTCTCTAGGGTTCAAGGGCAAGAGCCCCCAAGTGAATTTTTTTGGGTCCCTTTTTTCTCATTTTTTTGCCATTGAAATGTGGCGAAAATCTCCTCGTAAAATGTTGTGATTATGTAGTCAATCTAAGTTATTCATTAGATCTTAGATCTTATGGTAGAAGTTATGTTAGGGATTTTAGCCCTAGAAGACAACCCTCTTTATATATGAGGGAATTGTATTGTGCCTTAGTAGTATTGTGAAAAACGATACATGTGATTATGTGAGAGAGACTATGAGAGAGTGAAGAGGGAGTTGCATTGGATGTGTTGCGGGTTGTATCCTTTCATTTTGTATGGCGGTATAATAGAAAGGACTGGTAATTTTTGTGTAGATGTAGCCCATATTAGGTAGACCACGTATATTGGTGTCTCTCTTGCATTGTGTTTATGTGTTTTATATTTGCATATTGTTCTATGTTATTGTTCTGCAATCTTGTTTTTCTAACATAATGATATATTTATAATACCTTAATTTTCTTTTAACCTCTAAATCTTCCTTGCACCACATTTTCTCTTTTAACGTAGAAGTAATAATATTTTTAATTTTATTGATATTTTGCAAAGTGGTAGTTTAGTTAATCACCCAATAGTTTAACCAAGTCGTGGCATCTTTAAGCCACCCCCATTAAGGCATAAGTGGTTTTGGTTGGAGTTAAAGAACAATTTTAGGAATCTTGTGGTCTCCTATATTGTTTAATTTGTGCTTGTACATTAGATATATAAGCATATCCATGATGTCAATGGGGGAAAGCCTCGCTTCTAAGAGGATAATACGATAGGGCATATTGCTCTTAATTTTGAGATTATAAGTAATAAACCTCTTTTGGATTTGCTCAATTCTTCTCCTTGATTCTCTAGAAATACTGCATCCCCAAGCTTCATAGCCATATAAGATAATGAGAGTGATGATTGTTTTAAAGAGGAATTTATTTTTGTCCCACATCATAAGGTTTGTTGATTCACAATTGTTTTCAAGACTAAAGTAGGCTTTCCACCCCATTAATCTTCTTCTCGATGCTATAGTTCCAATTGAGCTTGAGGTGGAAGATATTTATAAGAAGTTATTTCCACTAGATTTATATTGTCGTAAACAAAATTGTTACAAGTACCCTTATTGGATTTGATAATCATGACTTTTGTTTTGTCGATGTTAACGGTCATGTCCATATTAAATCAGAAATATTTGAGAATTCTTAATTGTTTTTCAAGGTTATATAAACACCTTGCTAAAAAAACAATATCATGAACATAAAGAAGAAACATGATAATTATTTCGACTAATTATAATTTCAAAATATTTAAATATAATGTATTATTTTTTTTATAAATATTTCAAAAATTTAATAAAGTTTATATCCAAAAATATTATTATAAATATATTTAATTATCATAATAAACTGGAGTGTTAGTTACCAAGGTCATTATATCAAAATTATTTTAGAATATATTTATCCTGATGTTGTAAAGATATGGCAAGAGCTAAGGACGGGACCAGTGGCAGACTCTTAAAGAGTCTTTTAGAGGGTTTTTAGCTAAAACACTTAATGTACAACATCTAGTCGTAGGTATTCTGACAAACTCTTTAAGAATATGCAGCTCGGTCTTTATATTTGATGATAAAATCAAAAAATGTAAAGTAAATACCCAAAATTTTGTTGTTTTTATTTTGATATTGCAAAAGACATATTTAAGGTAAAAGTGAATACCCAAAACTTGTCGTTTTATAAAGTTTTCAGGTAAAATAATGTAAAAATACATTTATTTATTTTTTTTAATATTTTGTTATCTTAATCTTTTTACATATTATTTTTAAAATAATTTAAATAAAATAAATCATTAATGTCCGACTTAAATGCATGAGTATTGATCGCTATCACCCTTCTACATCATTATCATCTTGATTTAAAATATCGTTAATAATCCTCATTCACATCATGACCGTGGGATGATGTAATATAATCATATATGTCATTTAGTTATACTTTAATGACAAGGATCGGTCACCTCATCTCCTGATCCATGGGGATCCATGGGGCTTTGTACTGCTGATTGAAGATGTATAAGGTTTTTTTTATTTAATAGAACATCAAGGAACTGTTTTTTTTCGACTGAAAAAAACTATATGATATTGTCGAGCTGCCCATACAACTTTTGATGCATGCATTGCTACTTCCAAATGAGTTAAAGTAAAAATTAAAAGCTAACTATAATAAGTTACAGCAATAGCTAACTATAATATTAGTATCTCAAATCAACATGGTATTTTCTATGACTAATAATAGTACTGTGTTAAAAATGAAGGCATATATTTAAAATTTTGAAGATTTTTATTTTCAATTTTGGTATTTTTTATTTTTTAAAATTAGAATTTTATTATGTTTATTTAGATTTTAATAATAAAAATAGATTCAACATATTTAAAAACTTCTTATTACTTAAAATTTTAAAATTCTAAAACTTGAACCTAAATTTTGAAAAATTTAAACCAGATTTTTAAAATCTTGCTTAAAAAAAAATAAAAAAATTTCGATCTAAATCTTCGAATTTTAAACTATGCGAAAATGAAGTCACCCTGTTTACCTATAAAAATATGAATGTCGTATTCCGATCAAGTTGCCAGGCATCCGTATAAAATTGCCGTATTCTGATCAAGTTGCTCGACATCCATACGTTTAGAACGGCTAAAAATATTTTACATGTAGCAAAATAATAAATGTTGTGGTGGCAGTACTGTAAGCCATTGAATTTTTAACAAGTTAAGATGTAACAGCTCACAATGATGCGCTCCCAACATTTATTACTCTATTACATGTTAAATATTGTTCGTCGTTTAGAACAATCTCCCCCTAACTACGATGTACACGTCAGATTGCGGCATACGTCTGTCCGACTTTTGCTCCACCTTTGCCTTTACGAGTCACGACCATATTCATGCATACGCCGGGACCACCGCTCGCCGACGTGACTGTTCGGCCACCGTCGTGTCTGTGAGTGACAGCAACGACCTTAAAAGTCGGTCGGCGGTAGAAACACTCGACAGACAAAAAACGGTCACGTGTTTTTATCACGGGGTTCCTTTTGGGATTGGCGCCGTTAACTTTAATCGGAAACAACGACATATGGTCTCCGATACCGACTCTCCGAGCGGGAAGTTCAATTTTGTCATTTTTTCTACAGATTATCAATGATTGTAGTAAATGAAATATACTTTACAAATGATTTTTCACAAATTAAGGTAGCAAGTGGCAAAAGGGTAGGAATTTGACTTGCAAATTGCAGGCCATTATGTGATTTTTTAAGTCAAATATGGTAAAAAAAAAACAAAAAAATTGTTATTATTTTGCTTTAAACTAGTCAAAACAGATTACAAAGTTATTTGACAAATTGTTTTGGTTTCAAATTCCTTATTTTCCATAGAAAAAAATCATAATTTTATGTACATATGTATAAAATTACATTCTTCAGATGATGCAATATCATAAGTAATAATTGCCCATACTCCCAAAATATTGTCAAAACTGATCTTACATAGGATTAGGGTTAAAGATAGCTGATCATTCGCATTCCATTATCATATGATATTCAAATATATCATCGAACATATAACATACCTATATACCTTACTTAAAGCATATAAAATATGCATATAAAATATCTCATATAAAGTCTCATATAGAAACAGTCTCTATCATATAGAAAACAAACAGTAAGTTATTCATCATTTAAGAAACATCCCTCTGGCCATGTCAAAAAAGTTGATAGGTATCATATCTTTCTATCCCTTGAAACTCAGATATATGCTAATACCCATTCTGAACATTTGCTCCAGCGTTGGCTAAATCATCTACTTTAGCATTTCTTTCTCGATAGATGTGCTTGAATTCTGCATTCTTGAACATATCAGATATTCTGATGACTTCATGAAGTACCTGTGTAAGCTGTAAATTATGAATTCTGAACTTACCTATAACCCAATTTATAACCAACATGGAGTCTCCAAAAATCTGTATTTTTTAAATCTATTTACCCAAAGCCAATGTAAGAAGTAACTTCAATGCACATAGCTCAACAAGATTGTTAGTACCTATGCCCAGAACAACTTTAAAAGTAAAGTAGTGATCATCCTTAATGTAAAGTATGCCCTCGGCACCACAAAGTTGTGGTTCACTAGCAGCCGAACCATCAAAATACCCCCAAGGATTTGCTTTATCAATATTCTCCTCAATAATATTTCTGATCTTCAAAATCCTATGGATAAGAATTCAGTAACCCCAAGCAAAAGGAAGATACCTGTGTAGGTGAGGAAGTGAAATCATCAAAACAACTTTGGTTCCTAGCCTTCCAGATGAACCATGGAACAATAACTAGTAAAGATATGATATGTTTCACCTTCTCATTAAAACACCAGGTCTTCAAATAGGATAATACCGAATCACCAATCCACAAGTTTTTAAGATTTAACTTAGACTCAATCACATCCCAAACAATTCTTGTAAATGGACAAACCACCCCAAGATGGAAGTGAGATTCAACTTCCATTTTGCTAGGTAACATCTGCCAGGTCCCTCACAGCCCTTTCTGCATAGGACATCCCAAGTAAGAGATTTACCTAAAAATAAAAAAGCAATAAAAGATTTTGGACTTAAGGGGACACTTAATCTTCCAAAGCAATTTCCACCACCAAGAAATTTCCACCTCATTCTTTTCCAGAATCAGTTGTAAATAACCAGCTTTAGAAGAAGACTTACCAGATTTTGATTGATTCCAAACCAACACATCAACCTCATTAGTTAATCTGATATGGCTAGATTTTAAAATAGCCATATACCCATTCCAGCAAGTAATATTCTGATCATCCACTAAACCATGAATATCAGCACTAATCCAACCCCGCTCCATCAAATAAGACACACATGGACATCCAATATCTTTTAGAAAATATATTCCAGCAGAATGTAAATTATCAGTCAATTGAGAAGGTAAACTATGTCTCCACTTGCATCCAACCCATGGGTCCATACCAATACGAACATAAACACCATTCCCAACCTTCTGAACAAGGAAATTACCAACAAGCTCAACATACCATAGAACATATTTCCAACAGATAGATATTCCTCTTTTCTTCTTTTCATTGACTCTGATCAATCTAGTAAAGATAGAGGCCTAATATATTTCTGAATTGCAATATGAACCCATAGACCCGATCCATGAATAATATTCCAGACACTCTTAACTACAAGAGCCTTAGCAAATAAAGCAGGTATTTTCAACCCCCAACCCCCCAAAATTTTTGGATTTTCCATGTCCTTCCAAGATGTCCAGGGTAAACTAGTAGAAGAATCATAATTACCAGACCATACAAATTTGAAATAGATCTTTCTAATTTTCTCAATAATACCCATCGAGATCCAAAAGTGCATCTAGAAAACCGGTATGGCCTCAAGAACATATTTTACCAATGTAAGCTTACCACCCTTGGACAGCCACCTGAAGCTCCAATTCTTTATTCTTTTTTTAGCTTTAATAGCAATCAACTAGTCCCAATCTTTCAACAAGTATCTGCAAGGTTTGAGATAAAAGCCAAGATACTTCATACCACTCTCAATTTTAACAACAAAAAAAGAAAAAATATTATGTAATGAGACCAACTCTGTTTCATCCAAACCAGAGTAATAGAAGGAGGATTTATCCTCATTTATCACCATCCCATAAGCTTTACAAAAAACCATCAAAACCTCATATAGTGTTGATAAAGACTGTGAAGATCCATCATTAACCATTACAATATCATCCACAAACATGACATGAGTTAAAGTAATATTATTTCCAAAAGAAATTCCTCGAAAAGCCCCACATTCTTTAGCTGATAGGAGAGGCCTACCCAGACCTTCAACAACAATGAGAAAAAGCAAGGGAGCAAGAGGACAACCTTTCCTGAGCCCACGCCCAGATCTAAAGAAGGATGATGCCACACCATTAATCAGTACATAAAAAGATACATAAGTAAGGCTACTCATAACCCAGGTGATAAAAGGTACAAGAAATCCCATTTTGGATAGGATAACCTACAAAAAAGTCCAACTGACCCAATCATAGGCTTTAGACAAGTCTATTTTCAGGACCACGGATTTTAAACACTTACTATGAATAGTATGCATAGCTTCCTGAATAGCACCCACAGCATCATGAATTTGTCTCCTAGGCAAGAAACCAAACTGTTCACCAGATATATATCTACCCAACACCCTTCTAATTCAAGTAGATATCATCTTTCCAATGATCTTATAATTGTAATTACACAAAGATATAGGCCGAAAATCTTCAAAAGACTTAGGTATCAAGGCAATGAAAGTAGAATTAAAGACAACAGGAAATTTGCCATACTTCCGAGAATCCTCAATAACCCGTAATAAATCCATACCCATCACATCAAAAAGTACCCTATAAACCTCTACAGGTATCACATCCGGACCTGAGGTCTTATCATTTTTACTCATATCAAGAACAAACTTAATCTCATTCAATGAAATAGGATTCATAAGATCATTATTATCCTCATCAGAGATGGGGGAAGGAAAATTATCGGCAATTTTTATAATTTCAGGTAGTTGAAGATTCTTATCATCCTGAAACAAAGTCTCAAAATGCTAAACCCCAACCTCGACAATAGAATCAAAACCCTCCACAAGATTACCCCCATCATCCCTAATATTCCAAATAGAGTTTACATTCTTCCTGTGATTAGCATATTTGTGAAAAAAAGGAGTATTATCATCCCCACATAAAATCCAGGTAGCCTTGCTTTTCTGTGTGGCCTCATTTTCACGATCCAATAGAATTTTTCTCTTCTGAGACTCCAACTCAATCAAGGAGACCTTACCCTCTTCAGAAGAAAACCCAAAACCAACCTTATTAAAGGACTCAACCAGCAGTAATTCAATGTCCACTAAATCCTTAAGTTCCAACTCCTTTTTCTTAATAGACCATGCAATGGAAACATCCTTAATACGCTTAAGGTTAGCAGCAAAATGAAAAACATGTAGCACAACAGGATTATCAATATAAACATTCCAAGAATCTTTCAATAAGGTAACCAAATCTTCCTTCACAAACCAATGAGCATTAAACTTGAAAGGACTCCTTAATTTTAAATCCCTAGTCAAAATCCGTAAGAAAACATGTTGATGATCTGAATCCCCACCACAGCCCACCCATTGACGAAAATTGAAATCGTAATCTAGAAGATCAGCCGAAACTAACAGTCTATCCAATCTCTTACAGATACTATTTGGCCCCACTCTTCTGTTTGACCAAGTAGGAAATAATACAGACGATACAATATCCACAAGGCCAAAGTCCTCCATCAATTTAGAGAAAAAATCAGATAAACTGTCCATTCTCTCCTTGTCACCCCAAATCTCAGATAAACCCAAGGAGTAATTAAAATCCCTACCTAGAATTAATTTAGCACACTTAAGGCAATCCAAAACCTTACCCTTTCAACATAGGGACCGTAGATATTAACAAAACACAAATCCAAATTAAGTTAAGTAGAAAATAGAGAAACATACAATCCAGAGCCCACAGCCCACGCATTCAATAAATGAAAGGAGCGAGACCTCCCGATTTTCCCCTGGCATCTACAAAGAGAAAGGACCATCCATTCAATATGGATTCCAATTCTCCCGCAAACAATATCCCATCACCCATCGATTCTTGAAGAAATAAAATATCATTATGTTGATCTTCGACCAACTTGCAAACCGCTAGTTGTTTAGGATTACTAGATAACCCCCAACAATTGAGGGTCATCACAATAATAAGTAAACCCTAGCAGGGACAAACAATGCTCTAAGTGCCCCGGTATCATCAATGTGATCAATAACCACCAAAGGAGAAAGACCGCCAGAATTAACACAGGTAGGAAAAATTCCAGAAATATCTCTAGTATCTTCAACAAAATGTAAATCCTCCACAACTTTAGTACATGACCGGAGAAAATATCTAGATTCAGTAACAGCCTTATCCCTGATAGGTGATAGAAACCCTAGGTCCCCCAAAAATGATGCAGTGGAATTAAACACTTCATCAGACCTAAAATCAACATAGTCCTTCAAATTCCTATTCATTTCAATGGAGTCCTTTGCAAAACCAACTAAAGAGGATAAACATAGAGGTTTAAGTGCCTGCATAAAAGGTTTTAGAGAACTGAATTCCACCCCATCCGGTGAATTATCCAAACCCTTAGACACTGAAGCCACCAACCCATCATCCATATCATAATGTTGTTCTACATGAATCACCCCAATATTTTTAACCCACCAAATAGGTTTAGACTTATGAGCAGACTCATGATTATGATGCCTATTAAAGGAAATCTATTCCACCTGAACAGTACACCATGGAATCTATTCCACCTGAACGGTACACCCATGTAGTCCAGAGGTTGACAAAACACAGAATCCCCATGCTTGATAACAATATTAGCAGCTAAACCCTTACGAATATCGAGAAGAACTAGGACCTTCCCAAAACAACACACACCCAAAACTAAAAAGGATAAATTCGCCTCCAGGAATGTCCCCAAGGTATTCCCAATCAGTTTAAAAAAATCCACAAACCAAAATTCAAAAGGTAAGTTCGGAAACTTCACCCATATGGGCATAGAATCATACCTTTCTATTCGCGGGTCGAAAAGTGGTGTCCATCGCTTTAAGAACAATATGGAACTGCCCCATTTCCAGACGCCTGCAAGAACCAAAGCCGCATCCTCTTCTCACAGAAATTTGAATGCTAGCCATCCCCGTGGAAGCATATATACAACAGGATAGGAGCAAACAACATCCACCCATGTAGCAGAAACCCAGTTTTTAACCCCATCCGAGCAAACTCTGCACCCACCAAAACGGCCCACTAGAGTAAGAACGTTTGTAAGAATAATCTCATTTAAAGCTATATCCTCACCTACAACCAACATTGGGGAGTTATCCAGCTTATGAACTGGATGTTTCTTACATTTCTGATGCCCAGAAACAGGTAACGTATCCACCCTATGTTGAGGTCTATTAAAAACAAGACCCGGAGTGGGTTCAGAAACAGGCAACGGTTCATGTTTCTCTCCCATAAATTCATGCACAACCCCATCATGTGACTTTACAGGCCGATAAACAGTCTTGGTCATCAACCCACCAGAGCCCGAAGATAGAATAGGATCACATAATATTTCCAGCAACCTCTTCTCCATCACCAACCCTCCATCAAACACACCCATCAAACCTAAATCGACACCCGGGTATAAACCCAAAAAATTATCCTGCACCGTCCATCCAGAGACAACAGAAGAGAAACCCTGACCCGAACCCAAAACATCAGAGGGAAACAAGGCGTCCGGAAGTATAACCCCATCCGTCACAACCTCACAACAGAAAGATGGCTTAGAGGCATCGACATTTTCTTGTATCGCCCAAACAGATACAGTACGGTTCCGAACACAACTCAATAGAGGGCACCATCATGCCCGAAGTACATACCACATCCGACAAAACCTCGCAACAAGGAGATAGCGCAAGGACATCGCAAAACTTAGAATCATACTCCCGAGGAGACTTTAATGCCCAGCGCCCTTTGGGAGGAGTACGAGCCAATGTCTTAATTTCATGAAGAGACATTACACACTTATCACGCCAAGTGTATAGATCCCGACGGTAGCCCTCCCGTCACGACAGTAACCTAAGCCTTACCACACCATGAAAAGAAGTACGTTTTGTACTAAAAAAATCAAAACCCTAAAGACTCAAAAACCCAACAAAAATCCAACTAACCATGATCTATTTGTCAAGAGTTCAATTTTCAAATTCCTATATTCCTATATTATTAGCATGCCACATCGACTTTTTTACTCTTTTTCTGGGTACAAATTTTTTAGGTAATGTGATTACTTTCTTTTCGTTTTACTATTAAAATTGGTAAATTAATTGTGTGATAAAAGTAATATAAATTTTTTTATTTTTTAAAATTAAATAAAATTACATTTTAATCTAAATTTTTAATCAAACTTTAGAATAAACAAATACTTTCTATATTATTAATTTTCAAAATTTGAAGAAAAATTACTCTAAAATAAGACAACCCAACTCGTTAAAATTGTTGAAAAAAAATTACTCTAAAATCGGACAACCCCACTCGTTAAAATTGTTGAGTGATGTTCAATGTTATGTTTTGTAAATCTTTTTAAACTTTCATTTTCAACGTTTCGATTCTCGTTCACTATTATATTATCAAAAATAAACTATTTCAAGTGAGAAGTGATTTTGCTTTATAAAAGAATAATTAATATTGAATTGATTTCATGAAAGTGGGTGACATTTTTTAGTTAAATTTGGCAAGAAACCTGATTTTTTACTATGTGTTAGATAGAAGCCTCCAAACACATATATGCCATGTGAATTTCAACTTGTAATAAAAAACAAATTGTAGAATATTATGTTGGTTTTTCAATGATATTTTTTTAAAATATTCCAATGTCATTTAGTGTGTGAAATTTCGTATTTAATGAACTGTGTGACCTTAAAAATTTGAAGAAGTTAATAAGTGGCTCGTGCCCCACCCCAATAATTCAATCTTACATTAATAATTTAAAAAATATCATAATGGTTAAGAACATGTGTTATCTCTTTGGAGGTCACAGGTTCAAAACCGGCGGGGGGTAGGGTTGTTCATTAGCCCGTTGTGACAAGGCTCGAAGGGTAGGCGACCCCTGGGATAGAGGCTCACCCCGGTGGCTTTCGGGNCACATCTAATTTCAACATCATTTTATACACATGTGTGTCCATCCCAGCTTTTTTTTCACTGTTTTCAAAAATTGAAAAACCAAAGATACCCTTTTGAAGAGGACGTGTTGATGTGTGGGTTGTGCGTTTTTAAGAAATTTTTGGATGTGTATCTTTTACCCTGCAATTTTTTCTTTGAGCTACTTCGAAGTTGTTGTCAGGTTTTCTAAGTGCAAGTTTTAGAACTAATTAAAACAAAAAAACCAATGAATGCCAAACCACTTGCATGATACCTCACTTGATAGAGGATTCGGTTATCATGTTTTTAATGAATCATATTGTGCAAGTGAACATAATTTAGTTCAAAAATAATACCTCCTTCAAAGGCACATACAAGGAACTGAGGAAATACCTTTGGTTGGGTGGCTCTGTTGCATCTAGGAGTGAAAAAACTAGGTGAAGAGTAGTTTTCACGTCCTTTGGCTTAGTTGCGTTCACGAAAAAAATAGGAGAATGACATGGCAATGAGAATGGCATGCAGAGAATGAAGGTTCAAGGTAACACATCTTGGTTTCCATTAACACAATTGGCAAGAGCATCTCTAGTGTATTTATTAGATAACAAAAGATGCATCTCTTTGAACTCAAAACTATCCTGTGCTTTTGCTAAGATGCATATTCTCTTTTGAAAGGACATCTAGTATGCATTTTCATAAGAAGAAAAATGATGACGATGATGCTTAAATTTGCATGTAGAACCAAAGATTAAGAGTTGTTGATTCATATACGAGCATAACAAACTTGTAGAATTAATGCCTAGCTCTGCAGAGGTTTCTTAAGATGATGTTGCTTTAACAAAGGGGTTGGCATAGCATTAGAAGGCGGAAACTATTTTCTTGTTAGAAATACAATTTTAGAAGTATCAAATACTACAAATATTAAAACTACGGAAGCCATTCATTGACTTCCAACTAAATACGTAGAGCAAAAATGAAGAGATACTTACATGTTTTCTTTCCAATTCTACCAATTACATAGATACAGCTATATCCAACACAATTTTCCAACAACTTTGCCTTGACCAACTCTGCAAATAATAAATCTCTTAGAAATCTAAACAAAAAAGCAGCCATGACACTGCCAACTTATTCTACCAATAAACCTTTCAGCATTTTACCTGGAAACCAGAAGTCCCTAGTACAAATCGCCATGGGGCCAAGGGTTTGAGAAATGGATTGTTGAAATCTTTTTAATGTTCATTAAACTACTTCTTCATAACATAAAATAGGGCTAGAATGGAGTGGCAATGGGGGGGTGGGAATTGAGGATCAGATTTAGAGTTATAGAAATGTTTTAAATACTAAAAATAATTTGCTCCTTTGTATATAATTTTTAATTTTAAAAAGCTACAATTATGTGATATGACTTTGAAAACACTAATTTTTATCGTAATTGTCATGTTTTATTCATCCTTGGGCTCTCAAATTTAAATATCTGTCTTGAAGATCCATATCGTAGGTAGATTGTAGTCCTAAGAATCCAAGTCGAGTGGACACAACTCGCCTAAGTTCAGCTCATCAACTGGATTGCATGCATCATTTCTCTCCTTGGTTCAATGCAAAAAGAAACATATCACTTCAGTTGATCCCCAAGGCGATTCCCTCTAGTCCAACAAGTTATGGAAATCACAAGTGGGCTCGTCCTGCTATGCAATCTCATAAGTGTTTAGCTGAAATATGTCCTTTGCGGGAAAGAAGAAATAGAATCCATATCGTACACCTGGGAATCCAAATCACCGTAGTCTTGAGCTTCCACGTGGAGGGGACACAACCCGTCTAAGTTCAGCTAATCAACTGAATTCCATGCATCATTTCTCTCGTTTGTTCAATGGAAAAAGAAACATATCACTTAATGTCATCTCAATGTGATTTTTGGGGTAACAACGACTTACACATGTGACATAACTACTGACATCTTTTAAGAGGTTTCATTTTGGCTTCCACGTGGAGGGGATATAACTCGCCTAAGTTCAGTTCTTAACACCTCGATCGAGGGTTTAACAAAAGCTCGATCGAGGTTTTATTAAACCCTCGATCGAGCTTCTTCTAAACCCTCGATCGAGGTGCTGAGAAAACCTTGATCGAGCGCTTGTTAAACCCTCAATCGAGGTGTTAAGACCTTGATCGGGGGTTTAAAAATTGCTCGATCGAGGTACATTTTTTTGTTTTTGCCGAAAGCGCCTTGCTAAAAAGTGTAACCCAACTCCATAGATGCACCCATGAACATTTTAATTATCATTATATAATGTGATGATTTAGATATTTATGTTTTTATTGTATTTTGGATTATCATATCGTTTATATATTGAAAAAAGAAG
Source organism: Pseudotsuga menziesii (assembly GCA_001517045.1). Lineage (NCBI taxonomy): Eukaryota > Viridiplantae > Streptophyta > Pinopsida > Pinales > Pinaceae > Pseudotsuga > Pseudotsuga menziesii. The sequence goes on along the minus strand of LPNX011097524.1, from coordinate 51,490 downwards.
AAGCTTAAACATTTTATTTTATTTTCAAGGGAATTCAAGGATAGAATTGATGACCTCCTCCAAACCGAGAGAGTGTGTGTACATCTTACTAATTGAGCTATCCCTTGGAGCTCAAAGCTAGACAATGTTTGTCAAACCTACAATATTGGATTGATAGAATTATTATTTTATATGTAAAAAAAGATGCAAATGATACCCTTACCGTAAAAGGATTGCGAAATATTAACATTTGATATTTACAAATGCATCAATCCAGAATATTTTTTAACAATTACATCAAAGTCAAATCATATGTAAAGGAATTAAAAAGTGAGAAGAGGGTGAGAATGTAGAAAATGGGTTTGCAAAGAAAAAATAATTAAAAAGAAGAGGAGAAGTTTTATTAGAAAAGTGTGAGATGTAAGATCAAGAGAAATAGTAGTGAACCCACTCCTTGCTTTACAACTTTTAAGGGTTTGAGAGTCTTTTTTTCGTTCTGAGCCAAGCGAGTAGCGTTCCTTCCTTAGCCACCATCTCTTTTCCCCCTTGAGAGGCTACTAGTTAAGGTTGACTAAGGAAGTTTTAAAGTGTTGTCTCCCTATGGTGTTGTGGTGGTGCCCTTCTGCAGTGATCCATAATGAGCAGTTTGGCTCATCTACCATGGTAGTTGTGATTCAAGAGGAAGGGCAGAGGGCTTGACGTTTAAGTGGACGAGACAATAGTTGGCAAGACGTCTTGGCGATGGTTCCTCTTTTGGTGGTTCCCACACAGGAGCTCTTGTAGCGGAGCCTGTTACCCTGCAAGTGGGGGTTGCAGCCCTTCCCTTGCAGTCGGTGGCTCACTAGGTGGTGGAGCCCTTCCTAGAAGTCGGCAACCCATTCTAATTCACAACATGTGCGATGGTTTTCTTGCAAATGGGTGTTGTTTCAAATGTTTTCTCCAAGTGTAATACCCCCTGAATTAATAATTTTTTATTCTATTGGAAAATACCTTGATTATTATTTTATTATTCTTTGACATGAAAGTCAAGAATAAAACAATTTGTAATAAAACATTCCTTATTTAATGAAATGTGTTGAAAGGGAACAAAAGTGGATATAGTTGATCAAGAGTGTTTTCTAACCCACAAGAGGGAAATGACAAGTGGTAGAGGCCATTGAGTGAGAACTCAAGATGCAGGAGGCATCTTCCCAAAAACTTAGGTATGCACTCTTAGTTGAGTTGCTAAAGAGAAGGAGGCTCATAAATGACCAAGTCCTAGACAAAATACTATTTAAAAGTATGTCTGATCCGAAAACAAGATCTTTGCTACTCTATGACGTTAACATGAATTGCATAAAGAGCATGAATGAAGCTCACAAATCCATAAGAAGAGAACCAAACAGCATAGAAAATACGCACATAAAGACAACAAGTTGATAATAGAGTTCGTCCAGGATGGACTACGTCTCCGGGCCTACTTCTCAATAGGAGGGCCGATCTATAATCTCCGCATAAGGCAAAATACATGGCAATGATACAATGATACCTTGGCGACAATGGTCAGGAAGATAACCGCTGCCCAAAACACATCCAGACTGCTTCCAACAACTCCGAATCCTGAAGACGGTGTAAAACGAGTATAAACACTCATACCTTCCTCCTGCAGAGCTACTCAATCTCCCTTCTCTCCTTTAGCTACAAAGTCTCCACTCCAAAGCATGAGTGGCAAATGGAGAATAAGAGGATTTATATAGCTTGAGAAGACCCCCTTCACATGTTTCTCATGAATTCTTAGTTATAACAAATTTGCCTAATTGGGCATATGGTTGAAAACCTCCAAGTTTGTTTTAGTTTCTTGTTAATGTGTTTAAATCATATCGTTAGTAACTTGTGGAACTATACCAACCATAGATATAAACATAGCACTTTTCATTTAGTTTAAACCCAAACAATTCATAATAAATTTTGTTTATAAACCACTTGGGCCATGATTCGTTGCATTGTTTCAAACTCCAACCGACCCATTTTCCATAGTTTATAAGTAGACATGTGTTGAAATCTTTTGCAACTGAGCGGTCCTGTCACGGTCATAATTGGTTGGAATATCGTTCAACTATATAATTGGTTGAGTGGTCGGAATGGCGGGCTCCACGCGTAGCGCTTCATTGGTCGGAGCTCCTGGTCATCACGCTGAAGGGGAGAACCAGGGGTCGGGGCTAGCCCCGGCCCCTTTTTGCGCCAATACAAACTTTAACCCAACCTTAAATACATTTTACTGCATGCGCATACCAAGAACCACACATAGCCCGAGTGGCGAAGGTGCTCAGCATTCTTTGCAGAGGTCATGGGATCGAACCCCGCGGAGGCCATAATTTTTGTATTAGACATATTGGCCAATCCCGTGCTGCCACGTGGCGGCCTGGGATTGGTCCACCTCATGCCCAGTCGACGTCCAGTCAACCGCCAAGTCACTGCCCGTACTACCACGTGTTCAATCTCCATTGGTCCGTACGTACATGCCATGTCACCTCATCTGTATTGTATGGATTCCACGTGTCACCCTGCCAGTGGTGCCACGTGGCACCCCCATTTTGCCAAATTTGCCTATTTCATCAATACAACAGAATGCGATAACTTTCTCATACAGAGTCCGTTTGAGGTGAAACAAATGCCGTTGGAATCGTCTTGACGAGCCCTTCGATCTGGTGCTAGTTTTGTTGAGATTGGAGGACTTCAAAAATTTTTCCTTCTTGGATCCTCCTGGATCAATGTCCATGAGCAGCAGGAGGCCAGCATTGGACAGGGATTAACATCTATATAATGCAAGATATGGCGCATTAAGATATTTTTCTTTTGTGGTTCAGTGAACAAGATAGGGGGTTCTGGAGCAAGTAATTTGGTTTCTCTAGGACTTGGTTGGGAGGAACATCTTCTCCACTTTTGTTTTCCTAGCATTCGTGCCAGGTTCCTACTCTGTTTCTTGTGAATGATTCTAGTATCGTAAGACGTATTTGTAAAATGTTGAATTGAAATTATACTTCCAGGAAGTATTATGTATGCATTTTTCTGTAGAACAAATATATTTGCTTCTCTGAGGTTTATTTAATCTATACAATGTTATTACTGTAGAATTAATATTTTGTTCTGAGCAGAATTACTTAATTCTGACCGTTGTAAATCCGTTAATGGTTTCAGAATCAATACTTGATTGATTTAGAATTAATGAGTCTGTATTTAAGAATGGAATCCTTTGTTTCAAACCTTATTCCTACTTTTAACAGTGTTTTTCCCATCTGTATCAATGTTTCTTAGTCTTCCTTAATTTTGTTTCTCAACTGTAGAATGCTGATTGAAATGATAATGTTGGTTCTCGTGTCGATCTATGATTTTCATTGTTGCTTATGAGAACACCTTAAATTTTTGTTGCTTGAATCTAATTTCCAGTCTACTTTGTAATGATATTTAGATTGATTGTCAATAGAATTTAGTCTGGTTTTAAACTTGGTAGATCTTCTAAGTTATCCTCACTCGGCCAATGGTCCCACAGATGCCCAACCAAGAGCGGATTTCAAATCGACGATGGTTCTGATTTCATAAATGATATTTCTCATGTCTCCATCTTTTAATTCCCTTGTTAGTTCACCAACGACATGAACAAAGGACCGCCATATATAGATTGACGATGGACTTCATTGGGCATAGGGTGGATTTCATAAAGTATCATGCCCGTCGATATTTTCTTCGACCATGTTAGTTCACCCAACGAAATAGCTCACATCCCTTGATCGTATCCCCCGATTAGCCTCGTTCGTTGATCTTGATCTTCTTCGCAGCATTTACTTTCCAAGTTTTTTTCATATCCTTTGTTGTTGTAACTAATCAGATATTCTACTATGTTTTTCCTGAATAAATCAACCTATGTAAATCTTCCTTTACTTTTGCATTTCGAAATTGGATTGTCGAATGATCTAATAATGTTGGTTTATGGTTGATATCTATATATTTTCAATGTTATGAATGCAATCTATGTACATGGGAAAAAAATCCTTAATTCATGGTATGAATCCATATTTACTTTCTAGATTCAGTTTAACTTACAGTAAAACAAAAACCCCAATTCAAAACACAACCAGTTGATTCCACAGTGATAAACGTTGATCCACATAGTTAAATGATGATCCATAAAAGAAAGAAGATCAACGGTCAGTATTAAAGTCATAGAAGAGATCAACAGTTTATAGAAGTTGCGGAAGGCAGGAAATAAGAAATAATACAAGTCAAAATGTTAAGTTTCCGAAATCCGATTTTGGCAATCAAAGCAAGATCGATGGTCAAAATTGTTTCCGCAAAGATCTATGGTGCGGAAAGGTGATGTAGAATGTGGAATGCAGAAAGTCAAGGATTTAGATAACTGAACTTCGAGTTCTGGGATACGATTTCCACATCAAAGCAAGATCGACGGTCAAGGTTGTCTTTGCAACGATCAACAGTGAAAAAATACGATATAGAAGGCAAAAGGGAGGAAGTCAGAAGGCGGAAGGTAGAAATGCAAAGTGTTCATTCTGCTGGGTTTTCGATTTCTAAGGTCCACAGCGGAAGGAGAAAAGGCGGAAGTTGGAAGGAGGAAAACCAAAAGACCAAGTGATCATTACATGGAGTTTCTGACTTCCGAGGTCCACAGCAGAAGGCGGCAAGGTTAAAGTAGGAAGGAAAAAATATTTAATACCAAGTGTTCGTTTCATGAAGTTTCTAACTTTCGAGGTCCGCAGTGGAAGGTGAAAAGGTGGAAGTTGAACGGTGGAAATTCAAAAGACAAGGTGTTCGTTTCGTTGAGTTCTGATTCCCGAATTTCGCAGTGGAAGGCGGAAGGGAAAAAGGCGGAGGGCAGAAAGTGGTTCAAAGGACTTTGTCGCACTTTGTGTTTCTAGTTCTCGGATTTCGCAGCAGAAAGGATAATGCGAAATGCAGAACGCAGAATCAGAACTGTGGAATGGTTCTAGCGGAAGAACATTACCTTAGCTTTTTGAGAGTTGTTTGGAAATATATCTCTCTTTTTTTGGAAAAGGGTTTCTGAGTTTAAGGAAGATGATGATCATTTCATATGGCAAGGATTAAGCTTACAACTCTTTATTTGTTTATAATGCATCATAACAATTAGGGTTTTATTATTATGTCTGAAGATATATGGTTATAGATTTTTTTTTATGTTTGAAATTTGAGGTTTGTTACATATGGTATCAGATAATGGTTTCAACACTAGGCTTGAATAGGCTCAACACACTACTATTTTAGAAAACAACAAACTAACTCATGTTTATTTCTTCTTGAAAAATATCTTATATCCAGTGAATAGAAGTACAAATATAATTTGCAGGAAATATGGCAGATGCAAGAATGTCTGCAGAAGAGGAACATCGCCCGAAACAACCTTTAAATAATGAAGAGGGAAATCTAAGGGATGGAGAGTTATGGGTTGATCTAAATGAAAGTCGAGACAATAAATATGAATTAAAAAAAAACTATGGATGAACTAAGGTATGAATTAAGGAAGGTTAAGGAAGATAACGAGCGAATTCTGAAGGCTCAAGAAGAATTGAACACTATCTTGTTAGCAAAAATCCATAATGAAGAAAAAGATAAAAATGAGGATTTTGATCAGGAACTGCCTAAGACTTCCTCGTACAATAAATGTATGGGTAGGAAGCTAGAATTTTCCAGACATAACCCTGACACTTCAAGTGAAGAGTCAGTTAAACATCACATAAAATATCAAGAGTTTAGCGAAAGTAGTGACGAAAATGAAAAGAAGAAAAAGTACATATCCGGTGAGGAAATATCTAGAGAGTTCAAGAAGATCAAACCACCCATGTTTAATGGAGAAATTGAGAAGGGAGAGGAGGCAGAGGCCTGGTTGTCCGGAATGAAAAAGTACTTCCAAATATATAATTACTCAGATGAGTTGAAAGAAAAAATGGCCATTTATAATCTGACCGGAAAGGTAGATGTATGGTGGCAAGACGTAAATAAAGTTAAGGGTATAAAAGAAAGGTATGTAGCCTGGAAAAATTTTAAGAAACTTTTTAAAACAAAATATTTATCTAAACAGTATTATGAAGAAAAATACAAGGAGTTTTATGAACTAAGGTTAGGGGCCATGACAATGAAAGAACTCTATAGTAAGTTCTTAATCTTACTTCACTATGTCCCCTACATAATTGATGAGAAGCCCAAGATACATCGGTTCCTTAGCTTCCTACCCTCCTGTTTAAAGAACTAATTGAATATGACAACCATCGAAACTAGAGGAAGCAATGAGGAAGGCCAACTTCTGTTATGAACAAAACACGAATAAAAGAGAGAGTATACCAGCTTGGAAAAACTAAAGGCCAAATAATTTTGATTATAAAGGAAAACAAAGTAAATTCCATAAAAACAAGGGAAATAATCATCGAGGGAATCAGGGTAATAATTACAAAGGTTTTAAACCTCAAGATTCTGTAGTACCCTCAATTGTTCCTAATAAAAACCCAACATAAAAAGAACTCTTAAAATGTTGGGAGTGTGGAGAACAACACCAATTTAAATACTGTCCAACAAGGAAACACAAGTTTAATGTTCATTCCATCCAGAAAGCAGTTGCATTTGGGATATGGCCAGGAGCATGCCCAGAATCTGTGCTGCACTGGAAAATAGGCAAGCATACCACTAGACTTCCATGGTCGAAATTGAAGGTATGATAAATAATCAACCTATCTCTATCTTAATTGATCCAAGTGCAAGCCTGAGTTATATTTCATCTAGAGTAGTTGATTTATGCAATTTGGTACCTCAAAAGTTTGATAAGTCATGGCTAGTACAGTTAGCCGCAGGCACAAAAGGAAAGGTTACTAGTATTGTTAGAAATTGTAAGATAATATTGAATAATTTCCTTACGCATGTGAATGTAAATATATTGCCTTTAGGATCTTATGATCTGTTAATAGGAATGGATTGGATTGAAGAGCATAGAGCTTTGCTAAACTGTTTTGATAAAACATTTACATGTACTGAGAATAATGGAAATATTATAAAAGTGAAAGGAATTCATAAGAAGGTAACCGTCTGAGAAATCTCTGCTCTGCAAATGAAGAGATATGTAAGAAAAGGATGTAAAGTATTCGCAGTATATATAATGAATGATAAGGAAAACGATATGAAGCCTAAACTAGAAGACATACCCGTTTTAAAGGAGTTGGAATATATGTTTCTGGAAGAAATCCCTGGACTTCCTTCAAAAAGGGATATAGAATTCACAATCGATCTGATACTTGGAGAGGTACCAGCATCGAAATATCCATACCAAATGAACATAATCGAACTCACAGAACTAAAATCACAATTACAAGAACTAATCGATAAAAAGTACATTCGACCAAGCGTGTTTCCCTGGGGAGCATCGGTCTTGTTTGTGAAAAAAGAAGGACACTATGCTAAGATTACGTATAGATTACATGCAACTGAATAGCATCTAGGAGTGAAAAAACTAGGTGAAGAGCAGTTTTCATGTCCTTTGGCTTAGTTGCATTCACGAAAAAAAGAGGAGAATGACATGGCAATGAGAATGGCATGCAGAGAATGAAGGTTCAAGGAAACACATATTGGTTTCCATTAACACGATTGGCAAGAGCATCTCTAGTGTAGTTATTAGATAACAGAAGATGCATCTCATGCATCTCTTTGAACTCAAAACTATCCTGCACTTTTGCTAAGATGCATATTCTCTTTTGAAAGGACATCTAGTATGCATTTTCATAAGAACAAAAATGATGATGATGATGCTTAAATTTGCATGTAGAACTAGAGATTAAGAGTTGTTGATTCATATACGAGCATAACAAACTTGTAGAATTAATGCCTTGCTTTGTAGACGTTTCCTAAGATGATGTTGCTTTAACGAAGGGGTTGGAATAGAATTAGAAGGCGGAAACTATTTTCTTGTTGGAAATACAATTTCAGAAGTATCAAATACTACAAAATTTAAAACTACGGAAGCCATTCATTGACTTCCAACTAAATATGTAGAGGAAAAATGCAGAGATACTTACATTTTTTCTTTCCAATTCTACCAATTCCATAGATATAGCTATGTCCAACACAATTTTCCAACAACTTTGCCTCGACCAACTCTGCAAATAATAAATCTCTTAGAAATCTAAACAAAAAAACAGTCATGACACTGCCAACTTATTCTACCAATAAACCTTTCGGCATTTTACCCGGAAACCAGAAGTCCCTAGTAAAAACCGCCATGGGGCCAAGGGTTTGAGAAATGGATTGTTGAAATCTTTTTAATGTTCATTAAACTACTTCTTCATAACATAAAATAGGGTTGGAATGGAGCGGCAATGGGGGGGTGGGAATTGAGGATCAGATTTAGAGTTATAGAAATGTAGTGAAATGTTTTAAATACTAAAAATAATTTGCTCCTTCGTATATAATTTTTAATTTTAAAAAACTATGATTATGTGATATGACTTTGAAAACACTAATTTTTATCGTAATTGTCATGTTTTATTCATCCTTGGGCTCTGGGATTTAAATATCTGTCCTGAAGATCCATATCATAGGTAGATTGTAGTTCTGAGAATCCAGGTCGAGTGGACACAACTCGCCTAAGTTCAGCTCATCAACTGGATTGCATGCATAATTTCTCTCCTTGGTTCAATGCAAAGAGTAACATATCACTTTAGTTGATCCGCAAGGAGATTCCCTCTAGTCCTACAAGTTACGGAAATCACAAGTGGGCTCGTCCTGCCATGCAATCTCATAAGTGTTTAGCTGAAATATGTCCTCTACAGGAAAGAAGAAATAGAATCCATAACGTACACCTGGGAATCCAAATCACCATAGTCTCGAGCTTCCACATGGAGGGGACACAACTTGTCTAAGTTCAACTAATCAGCTGTATTCCATGCATCATTTCCCTCGTTTGTTCCATGGAAAAAGAAACATATCACTTCAGGTCATCTCAACATGATTTCTGGGGTAACAATGACTTACACATGTGACATAACTACCAACATCTTTTAAGAGGTTTCATTTTGGATTCCACGTGGAGGGGATACAACTCGCCTAAGTTAAGTTCTTAACACCTTGATCGAGGGCTTAACAAATGCTCGATTGAGGTTTTATTAAACCCTCGATCGAGCTTCTTCTAAACCCTCGATCAAGGTGCTGAGAAAACCTTGATCGATCATTTGTTAAACCCTCAATCGAGGTGTTAAGACCTTGATCGAGGGTTTAAAAATTGCTCGATGGAGGTACATTTTTTTGTTTGCCAAAAGCACCTTGCTAAAAAGTGTAACCCAACTCCATGGATGCACCCATGAACATTTTAATTATCGTTATATAATGTGATGATTTATGATATTTATGTTTTTATTGTATTTTGGATTATCATATCGTTTATATATTGAAAAAAAGAAGCTTAAACATTTTATTTTATTTTCAAGGGAATTCAAGGATAGAATTGATGAGCTCCTCTGAACCGAGAGAGTGTGTGTACATCTTACTAATTGAGCTATCACTTGGAGCTCAAAGCTAGACAATGTTTGTCAAAACTACAATATTGGATTGATATAATTATTATTTTATATGTAAAAAAAGATGCAAATGATACCCTTACCATAAAAGGATTGTGAAATATTAAGATCTGATATTTACAAATGCATCAATCCAGAATATTTTTTAACAATTACATCAAATTCAAATCATATGTAAAGGAATTAAAAAGTGAGAAGAGGGTGAGAATGTAGAAAATGGGTTTGCAAAGAAAAAATAATTAAAAAGAAGAGGAGAAGTTTTATTAGAAAAGTGTGAGATGTAAGATCAAGGGAAATAGTAGTGAACCCACTCCTTGCTTTACAACTTTTAAGGGTTTGAGATCTTTTTTTCGTTCTGAGCCAAGCGGGTAGCATTCCTTCCATAGCCACCATCTCTTTTCCCCCTTGAGAGGCTACTAGTTAAGGTTGACTAAGGAAGTTTTGAAGTGTTGTCTTCCTATGGTGTTGTGGTGGTGCCCTTCCGCAGTGACCCATAATGAGCAGTTTGGCTCATCTACCATGGTATTTGTGTTTCAAGAGGAAGAGTATAGGGCTTGACGTTTAAGTGGACGAGACAATAGTTGGCAAGACGTATCGGTAATGGTTCCTCTTTTGGTGGCTCCCACACAGGAGCTCTTGTAGCAGAGCCTGTTACCCTGCAACTGGGGGTTGTAGCCCTTCCCTTGCAGTCGATGGCTCACTAGGTGGTGGAGCCCTTCCTAGAAGTCGGCGACCCATTCTAATTCACAACATGTGTGATGGTTTTCTTGCAAATGGGTGTTGTTTCAAATGTTTTCTTCGAGTGTAATACCCCCTGAATTAATAATTTTTTATTCTGTTGGAAAATACCTTGATTATTATTTTATTATTATTTGACAGGAAAGTCAAGAATAAAACAATTTGTAATAAAACATTCCCTATTTAATAAAATGTGTTGAAAGGGAACAAAAGTGGATATAGTTGATAAAGAGTGTTTTCTGACCCACAAGAGGGAAAATACAAGTGGCAGAGGCTACTGAGTGAGAACTCAAGATGCATGAAGCATCTTTCCCAAAAATTAGGTATGCACTCTTAGTTGAGTTGCTAAAGAGAAGGAGGCTCATAAATGACCAATTCCTAGACAAAATACTATTTAAAATTATGTCCATGAGCAGCAAAAGGCTAGCATTGGATAGGGATTAACATCTATATAATGCAAGAGATGGCGCATTAAGATATTTTTCTCTTTTGGTTCAGTGAACAAGATTGAGGGTTCTGGAGCAAGTAATTTGGTTGCTCTAGGACTTCGCTAGGAGGAACAACTTCTCCACTTTTGTTTTCCCAGCGTTGGTGCTAGGTTCCTACTCTGTTTCTTGTGAATGATTCTAGTATCGTAAGATGTATTTGTAAAATGTTGAATTGCAATTATACTTCCAGGAAGTATTATGTATGCATTTTTCTGTAGAACAAATATATTTGCTTCTTTGAGGTTTATTTAATGTGCAATGTTATTGCTGTAGAATTAATATTTTGTTATGAGTAGAATTACTTAGTTTTGACCGTTGTAAATCCATTAATGGTTTCAGAATCAATACTTGATTGATTTAGAATTAATGAGTCTGTATTTAAGATTGGAATCCTCTGTTTGAAACCTTATTCCTACTTTTAACAGTGTTTTTCCCATATGTATCAATGTTGCTTAGTCTTCGTTAATTTTGTTTCTGGATTGTAGAATGACGATTGAAATGATAATGTTGGTTCTAGTGTCGATCTATGATATTCATTGTTGCTGATGAGAACACCTTAAATTTTTGTTTCTTGAATCTAATTTCCAGGCTTCTTTGTAATATTCTTTAGATTGATTGTCACTAGAATTTAGTCTAGTTCTAAACTTGGTAGATCTTCTAAGTTATCCTCACTTGGCCAATGGTCCCACAGACGCCTAACCAAGAGTGGATTTCAAATCCACTATGGTTCTGATTTCAAAAATGATATTTCTCCTGTCTCCATCTTTTAACTCCGTTGTTAGGTCACCAGCGACATGAACAAAGGACCGTCATATATAGATTGACGATGGACTTCATTGGGCATAGGGTGGATTTCATAAAGTATAGCGCCCGTTGGGATTTTGTTCGACCATGCTAGTTCACCCAATGAAACAGCTCACATCCCTTGATCGTATCCCCCGATTAGCCTTGTCCATTGATCTTGATCTTCTTCGCACCGTTTACTTTCCAAGTTTTTTTCACATCCTCTGTTGTTGTAACTATTCAAATATTCTACTATGTTTTTCCTGAATAAATCGACTTATGTAAATATTCCTTTACTTCTGCATTTCGAAATTGGATTGTCGAATGATCTAATAATGTTGGTTTATGGTTTATATCTATATATTTTCAATGTTACAAATGCAATCTATGTACATGGGAAAAAAAACCTTAATTCACGGTATGAATCCATATTTAACTTCTAGAATTAGTTTAACTTACAGTAAAACAAAAACGCCAATTCAAACCCCAACCAGTTGATTCCATGGTGATAAACGTTGATGCACACCGTTAAATGATGATCCATAAAAGAAAGAAGATCAACAGTCAGGATTAAAGTCGTAGAGGAGATCAACGATTTATAGAAGTTGTGGAAGGCGGGAAACAAGAAATAATACAAGTCAAAACGTTAAGTTTCCGAAATCCGATTTCGGAAATCAAAGCAAGATCGATGATCAAAATTGTTTCCGCAAGGATCTACAGTGTAGAAAGGTGACGTGGAATGCAGAATGCGAAAAGTCAATGATTTAGATAACTGAACTTGGAGTTTTGGGATACGATTTCCGCATCAAAGCAAGATCTACGGTCAAGGTTGTCTCCGCAACAATCAACAGTGTGAAAAGCCAATACAGAAGGCAAAAGGGAGGAAGTCAGAAGGCGGAAGGTAGAAATGCAAAGTGTTCATTCTATGGGGTTTCCAATTTTTGAGGTCCACGGTGGAAGGAGAAAAGGTGGAAGTCAGAAGGAGGAAAACCAAAAGACCAAGTGATCGTTACATGGAGTTTCTGACTTTCGAGGTCCACAGGGAAAGGCGGAAAGGTGAAAGTAGGAAGGAAAAAATCCATAATACCAAGTGTTCGTTTCATGAAGTTTCTGACTTCCGAGGTCCACAGCGGAAGGTGAAAAGGCGGAAGTTGAATGGTGGAAATTCAAAAGACAAGGTGTTCGTTTCGTTGAGTTCTGATTCCCGAATTTCGCAGCGGAAGGCAGATGGGAAAAAGGGGGAGGGTAGAAAGTGGTTCAAAGGAATCTGTCGCACTTTGTGTTTCTAGTTCTCAGATTTCACAGTAGAAAGGATAATGCGTAATGCAGAACGCAGAATCAGAACTGTGGAATGGTTCTAGAGGAAGAACATTACCTTAGCTTTTTGAGAGTTGTTTGGAAATATATCTCTCTTTTTTTTGAAAAGGGTTTCTGAGTTTTAAGGAAGATGATGATCATTTCATTTAGCAAGGATTAAGCTTAAAAATCTTTATTTGTTTGTAATGCATCATAACAATTAGGTTTTTATTATTATGTCTGAAGATATATGGTTATAGAATTTTTTTATGTTTTAAATTTGAGGTTTGTTACATATGGTATCAGAGCATGGTTTCAACACTAGGCTTGAATAGGCTCAACACACTACTGTTTTAGAAAACAACAAACAAACTCATGTTTATTTTTTCTTGAAAAATCTCTTATATCCAGCGAAGAGAAGTACAAATATAATTTGTAGGAAATATGGAAGATGCAAGAATGTCTGCAGAAGAGGAATGTCGCCTGAAACAACCTTTAAATAATGAAGAGGGAAATCTAAGGGATGGAGAGTTATGGGTTGATCTAAATTAAAGTCGAGACACTAAATATGAATTAAAAAAAACTGTGGATGAACTAAGGAAGGTTAAGGAAGATAACGAGCGAATTCTGAAGGCTCAAGAAGAACTGAACACTATCTTCTCAACAAAAATCCATAATGAAGAAAAAGATAAAAATGAGGATTTTGATATGGAACTGCTTAAAACTTCCTCGTACAATAAACGTATGGGTAGGAATATAGAATTTTCCAGACATAACCTTGACACTTCAAGTGAAGAGTCAGTTAAACATCACATACAATATCAAGAGTTTAGCAAAAGTAGTGAGGAAAATCAAAAGAAGAAAAAGTACATACCCTGTGAGGAAATATCTAGAGAGTTCAAGAAGATCAAACCACCCATGTTTAATGGAGAAATTGAGAAGGGAGAGGAGGCAGAGGCCTGGTTGTCTGGAATGAAAAAGTACTTCCAAATATATAATTACTCAGATGAGTTGAAATAAAAAATGGCCATTTATAATCTGACCGGAAAGGCAGATGTATGGTGGCAAGACATAAAGAAAGTTAACGGTATAAAAGAAAGGTATGTAGACTGGAAAAATTTTAAGAAACTTTTTAAAAGAAAATATTTATCTAAACAGTAGTATGAAGAAAAATACAAGGACTTTTATGAACTAAGGTTAGGGGCCATGACAATGAAAGAACTTTGTAGTAAGTTCTTAATCTTACTTCGCTATGTCCCCTACATAATTGATGAGAAGCCCAAGATACATCGGTTCCTTAGCTTCCTACCCTCCTGTTTAAAGAACGGATTGAATATGACAACCATAGACACTAGAGGAAGCAATGAGGAAGGCCAACTTCTGTTATGAACAAAACACGAATAAAAGAGAGAGTATACCAGCTTGGAAAAATCAAAGGCCAAATAATTTTGATTATAAAGGAAAACAAAATAAGTTCCATAAAAACAGGGGAAATAATCATCGAGGGTATCAGGGTAATAATTACAAAGGTTTTAAACCTCAAGATTCTGTAGTATCCTCAATTGTTCCTAATAAAAACCCAACACAAAAGAACTCTTAAAATGTCAGGAGCGTGGAGAACAACACCAATTTAAATACTGTCCAACAAGGAAACACAAGTTTAATGTTCATTCTATCTAGGAAGTAGTTACATTTGGGATATGGCCAGGAGCATGCCCAGAATCTGTGCTGCATTGGAAAATAGGCAAGCATACCACTGGACTTCCATGGTCGAAATTGAAGGTATGGTAAATAATCAACCTATCTCTATCTTAATTGATCCAAGTGCAAGCTTGAGTTATATTTCACCTAGAGTAGTTGATTTATGCAATTTGGTACCTCAAAAGTTTGATAAGTCATGGCTAGTACAGTTAGCCACAGGCACAAAAAGAAAGGTTACTAGTATTGTTAGAAATTGTAAGATAATATTGAATAATTTCCTTACGCATGTGAATGTAAATATATTGCCTTTAGGATCTTATGATCTGTTAATAGGAATGGATTGGATTGAAGAGCATAGAGCTTTGCTAAACTGTTTCGATAAAACATTTACATGTATTGAGAATAATGGAAATATTATAAAAGTGAAAGGAATTCATAAGAAGGTAACCATCTGAGGAATCTTTGCTCTGCAAATGAAGAGATATGTAAGAAAAAGATGTAAAGTATTCGCAGTATATATAATGAATGATAAGGAAAATGATATGAAGCCTAGTAAACTAGAAGACATACCCGTTTTAAAGGAGTTGGAATATATGTTTCTAGAATAAATCCCTGGACTTCCTCCAAAAAGGGATATAGAATTCACAATCGATCTGATACCTGGAGCGGTACCAGCATCGAAATATCCATACGAAATGAACATAATCGAACTCACAGAACTAAAATCACAATTACAAGAACTGATCGATAAAAAGTACATTCGACCAAGCATGTCTCCTTGGGGAGCACCGGTCTTGTTTGTTAAAAAAGGACAGTAAACTAAGATTACATATAGATTACATGCAACTGAATAGCATCTAGGAGTGAAAAAATTCGGTGAAGAGCAGTTTTCACGTCCTTTGGCTTAGTTGCATTCATGAGAAAAAGAGGAGAATGACATGGCAATGAGAATGGCATGCAGAGAATGAAGGTTCAAGGAAACACATCTTGGTTTCCATTAACACGATTGGTAAGAGCATCTCTAGTGTAGTTATTAGATAACAGAAGATGCATCTCTTTGAACTCAAAACTATCCTTCACTTTTGCTACGATCCATAGTCTCTTTTGAAAGGACATCTAGTATGAATTTTCATAAGAACAAAAATGATGATGATGATGCTTAAATTTGCATGTAGAACCAGAGATTAAGAGTTGTTGATTCATATACGAGCATAAAAAACTTGTAGAATTAATGCCTAGCTCTGCAGAAGTTTCTTAAGATGATGTTGCTTTAACGAAGGGGTTGGAATAACATTAGAAGGCAGAAAATATTTTCTTGTTGGAAATACAATTTCAGAAGTATCAAATACTACAAAATTTAAAGCTACGAAAGCCATTCATTGACTTCTAACTAAATATGCAGAGGAAAAGTGAAGAGATACTTGCATTTTTTCTTTCCAATTCTACCAATTCCATAGATACAGCTATGTCCAACACAATTTTCCAACAACTTTGCCTCGACCAACTCTGCAAATAATAAATCTCTTAGAAATCTAAACAAAAAAACAGTCATGACACTGCCAACTTATTCTACCAATAAACCTTTCGGCTTTTTACCTGGAAACGAGAAGTCCCTAGTACAAACCGCCATGGGGCCAAGGGTTTGATAAATGGATTGTTGAAATCTTTTTAATGTTCCTTAAACTACTTATTCATAACATAAAATAGGGCTGGAATGGAGTGGCAATGGGGGGGTGGGAATTGAGGATCAGATTTAGAGTTATAGAAATGTAGTGAAATGTTTTAAATACTAAAAATAATTTGCTCCTTCGTATATAATTTTTAAGTTTAAAAAACTACAATTATGTGATATGACTTTGAAAACACTAATTTTTATCGTAATTGTCATGTTTTATTCATCCTTGGGCTTTGGGATTTAAATATCTGCCCTGAAGATCCATATCATAGGTAGATCGTAGTCCTGAGAATCCAGGTCGAGTGGACACAACTCACCTAAGTTCAGCTCATCAACTGGATTGCATGCATCATTTCTCTCCTTGGTTCAATGCAAAAAGAAACATATCACTTCAGTTGATCCCCAAGGAAATTACCTCTAGTCCTACAAGTTACGGGAATCACAAGTAGGCTCGTCCTGCTTTGCAATCTCATAAGTGTTTAGCTGAAATATGTCCTCTGCGGGAAAGAAGAAATAGAATCCATATCGTACACCTGGGAATCCAAATCACCGTAGTATCGAGCTTCCACGTGGAGGGGACACAACTCGTCTAAGTTCAGCTAATCAGCTATATTCCATGCATCATTGCTCTCGTTTGTTCCATGGAAAAAGAAACATATCACTTCAGGTCATCTCAACGTGATTTCTGGGGTAACAACGACTTACACATGTGACATAACTACCGACATCTTTTAAGAGGTTTCATTTTGGCTTCCACGTGGAGGGGATACAACTCGCCTAAGTTAAGTTCTTAACACCTCGATCGAGGGTTTAACAAACGCTTGATCGAGGTTTTATTAAACCCTCGATCGAGCTTCTTCTAAACCCTCAATCGAGGTGCTGAGAAAACCTTGATCAAGCGTTTGTTAAACCCTCAATTGAGGTGTTAAGACCTTGATTGAGGGTTTAAAAATTGCTCGATCGAGGTACGTTTTTTTGTTTGTTGAAAGCGCCTTGCTAAAAAGTGTAACCCAACTCCATAGATGCACCCATGAACATTTTAATTATCATTATATAATGGGATGATTTATGATATTTATGTTTTTATTGTATTTTGGATTATCATATTGTTTATATATTGAAAAAAAAAGAAGCTTAAACATTTTATTTTATTTTCAAGGGAATTCAAGAATAGAATTGATGACCTCCTCTGAACCGAGAGAGAGTGTGTACATATTACTAATTGAGCTATCCCTTGGAGCTCAAAGCTAGACAATGTTTGTCAAAACTATAATATTGGATTGATAGAATTATTATTTTATATGTAAAAAAAGATGCAAATGATACCCTTACCGTAAAAGGATTGTGAAATATTAACATCTGATATTTACAAATGCATCAATCCAGAATATTTTTTAACAATTACATCAAATTCAAATCATATTTAAAGGAATTAAAAAGTGAGAAGAGGGTGAGAATGTAGAAAATGGGTTTGCAAAAAAAAAAAAATTAAAAAGAAGAGGAGAAGTTTTATTAGAAAAGTGTGAGATGTAAGATCAAGGGAAATAGTAGTGAACCCACTCCTTGCTTTACAACTTTTAAGGGTTTGAGAGTCTTTTTTTTCATTCTGAGCCAAGTGGGTAGTGTTCCTTCCTTAGCCACCATCTCTTTTCCCCCTTGCAAGGCTACTAGTTAAGGTTGACTAAGGAAGTTTTGAAGTGTTGTCTTCCTATGGTGTTGTGGTGGTGCCCTTCCGCAGTGACCCATAATGAGCAGTTTGGCTCATCTACCATGGTAGTTGTGATTCAAGAGGAAGGGAAGGGGGCGTGACATTTAAGTGGACGAGACAACAGTTGGCAAGACGTCTCGGCGATGGTTCCTCTTTTGGTGGCTCCCACATAGGGGCTCTTGTAGTGGAGTCTGTTACCCTACAACTGGGGGTTGTAGCCCTTCCCTTGCAGTCGGTGGCTCACTAGGTGGTGGAGCCCTTCCTAGAAGTCAGCTACCCATCCTAATTTACAACATGTGCGATGGTTTTCTTGCAAATGGGTGTTGTTTCAAACGTTTTCTCCGAGTGTAATACCCCCTGAATTAATAATTTTTTATTCTGGATGAAAATACCTTGATTATTATTTTATTATTCTTTGATAGGAAAGTCAAGAATAAAACAATTTGTAATAAAACATTCCCTATTTAATAAAATGTGTTGAAAGGGAACAAAAGTGGATATAGTTGATAAAGAGTGTTTTCTGACCCACAAGAGGGAAATTACAAGTGGCAGAGGCCACTGAGTGAGAACTCAAGATGCAGGAGGCATCTTCCCCAAAAATTAGGTATGCAGTCTTAGTTGAGTTGCTAAATAGAAGGAGGCTCATAAATGACCAAGTCCTAGACAAAATACTATTTAAAAGTATGTCCATGAGTAGCAAGAGGCTAGCATTGGACAGGGATTAACATCTATATAATGCAATAGATGGCGCATTAAGATATTTTTCTCTTATGGTTCAGTGAACATGATCGGGGGTTTTGGAGCAAGTAATTTGGTTGCTCTAGGACTTGGTTGGGAGGAACAACTTCTCCATTT
Organism: Pseudotsuga menziesii; assembly: GCA_001517045.1. Lineage (NCBI taxonomy): Eukaryota > Viridiplantae > Streptophyta > Pinopsida > Pinales > Pinaceae > Pseudotsuga > Pseudotsuga menziesii. Next base: position 32,704 of record LPNX011097524.1, on the reverse strand, counting down.
TTATTTTCCCAGCATTGGTGCTAGGTTCCTACTCTGTTTCTTGTGAATGATTCTAGTATTGTAAGATGTATTTGTAAAATGTTGAATTGCAATTATACTTCCAGGAAGTATTATGTATGCATTTTTCTGTAGAACAAATATATTTGCTTCTCTGAGGTTTATTTAATCTGTGCAATGTTATTACTGTAGAATTAATATTTTGTTATGAGTAGAATTACTTATTTCTAACCGTTGTAAATCCGTTAATGGTTTCAAAATCAATACTTGATTGATTTAGAATTAATGAGTATGTATTTAAGAATGGAATCCTCTGTTTCAAACCTTATTCCTACCTTTAACAGTGTTTTTCCCATCTATAACAATGTTACTTAGTCTTCCTTAATTTTGTTTCTCGATTGTAGAATGCCGATTGAAATGATAATGTTGATTCTAGTGTTGATCTATGATTTTCATTGTTGCTTATGAGAACACCTTAAATTTTTGTTGCTTGAATCTAATTTTCAGGCTACTTTGTAACCGTCTTTAGATTGATTGTCACTAGAGTTTAGTCTGGTTCTAAACTTGATAGATATTCTAAGTTATCCTCACTCGGCCAATGGTCCCACAGACGCCTAACCAAGAGCGGATTTCAAATCCACTATGGTTCTGATTTCATAAATGATATTTCTCTTGTCTCCATATTTTAACTGCCTTGTTAGGTCACCGTTGACATGAACAAAGGACCGTCATATATAGATTGAGGATGGACTTCATTGGGCATAGGGTGGATTTCATAAAGTATTGTGCCCGTCGGGATTTTCTTCAACCATGCTAGTTCACCCAACGAAATAGCTCACATCCCTTGATCGTATCCCCTGATTAGGCTCATCCGTTGATCTTGATCTTCTTTGTAGCGTTTACTTTCCAGGTTTTTTTCACATCCTTTGTTGTTGTAACTAATCAAATATTCTACTATGTTTTTCCTGAATAAATTGACTTATGTAAATCTTCCTTTACTTCTGCATTTCGAAATTGGATTGTCGAATGATCTAATAATGTTGGTTTATGGTTTATATCTATATATTTTCAATGTTACGAATGCAATCTATGTACATGCGAAAAAAAACCTTAATTCACAGTATGAATCCATATTTAATTTCTAGATTCAGTTTAACTTATAGTAAAACAAAAACTCCAATTCAAACCACAACCTGTTGATTCCACGGTGATAAACATTGATCCACACAGTTAAACGATGATCCATAAAAGAAAGAAGATCAACAGTCAGGATTAAATTCATAGAAGAGATCAATGATTTATAGAAGTTGCGGAACGCTGGAAATAGAGAATAATAGAAGTCAAAACGTTAAGTTTCTGAAATCCGATTTCGGCAATCAAAGCAAGATTGATGGTCAAAATTGTTTCTGCAAGGATCTACTGTGCGGAAAGGTGACGTGGAATGTGGAATGCGAAAAGTCAAGGATTTATATAAATGAACTTGGAGTTCTGGGATATGATTTCCACATCAAAGCAAGATCGACAGTTAAGGTTATCTCTGCAACGATCAACAATGTGAAAAGCCGATACAGAAGGCAAAAGGGAGGAAGTCAGAAGGTGGAAGGTAGAAATGCAAAGTGTTCATTCTGCAGGGTTTCCAATTTCTGAGGTCCATGGCGGAAGGAGAAAAGGCAGAAGTCAGAAGGAGGAAAACCAAAAGACCAAGTGATCATTACATGGAGTTTCTGACTTCCAATGTCCACAGCGAAAGGCGGAAAGGTGAAAGTAGGAAGGAAAAAATCCGTAATACCAAGTGTTCGTTTCATGAAGTTTCCGACTTCCAAGGTTCGCAGCGGAATATGAAAAGGAAGAAGTTGAATGGTGGAAATTCAAAAGAATAGGTGTTCATTTCATTGAGTTCTGATTCCCGAATTTTGCAGCGGAAGGCGGAAGGGAAAAAGGCAGAGGGCATAAAGTGTTTCAAAGGACTCTGTCGCACTTTGTGTTTCTAGTTCTCGGATTTCGCAGCAGAAAGGATAATGCGGAATCCAGAACGTAGAATCAAAACTATGGAATGGTTCCAGCGGAAGAACATTACCTTAGCTTTTTGAGAGTTGTTTGGAAATATATCTCTCTTTTTTTGGAAAAGGGTTTCTGAGTTTTAAGGAAGATGATGATCATTTCATATGGCAAGGATTAAGCTTAAAACTTTTTATTTGTTTATAATGCATCATAACAATTAGGTTTTTATTATTATGTCTAAAGATATATGGTTATAGAATTTTTTTTATGTTTGAAATTTGAGGTTTGTTACATATGGTATCAGAGCATGGTTTCAACACTAGGCTTGAATAGGCTCAACACACTACTGTTTTAGAAAACAACAAACTAACTCATGTTTATTTTTTCTTGAAAAATATCTTATATCTAGTGAAGAGAAGTACAAATATAATTTGCAGGAAATATGGCAGATGCAAGAATGTCTACAGAAGAGGAATGTTGCCCGAAACAACCTTTAAATAATCAAGAGGGAAATCTAAGGGATGGAGAGTTATGGGTTGATCTAAATGACATTCGAGACAATAAATATGAATTAAAAAAAACTGTGGATGAACTAAGGTATGAATTAAGGAAGGTTAAGGAAGATAACGAGCGAATTCTGAAGGCTCAAGAAGAACTGAACACTATCTTGTTAGCAAAAATCCATAATGAAGAAAAAGATAAAAATGAGGATTTTGATCAGGAATTGCCTAAAAATTCCTTGTACAATAAATGTATGGATAGGAATCTAGAATTTTATAGACATAACCCTGACACTTAAAGTGAAGAGTCAGTTAAACATCACATAAAATATCAAGAGTTTAGCGAAAGTAGTGACGAAAATCAAAAGAAGAAAAAGTACATACCCTATGAGGAAATATCTAGAGAGTTCAAGAAGATCAAACCACCCATGTTTAATGGCGAAATTGAGAAGGGAGAGGAGGCAAAGGCCTGGTTGTCCGAAATGAAAAAGTACTTCCAAATATATAATTACTCATATGAGTTGAAAGAAAAAAAAGGCCATTTCTAATCTGACCGGAAAGGCAGATGTTTGGTGGCAAGACATAAAGAAAGTTAAGGGTATAAAAGAAAGGTATGTAGCCTGGAAAAATTTTAAGAAACTTTTTAAAAGAAAATATTTATCTAAACAGTATTATGAAGAAAAATACAAGGAGTTTTATGAACTAAGGTTAGGGGCCATGACAATGAAAGAACTTTGTAGTAAGTTCTTAATCTTACTTCACTATGTCCCCTACATAATTTATGAGAAGCCCAAGATACATCGGTTCCTTAGATTCCTGCCCTCCTGTTTAAAGAACGGATTGAATATGACAGCCATAGACACTAGAGGAAGCAATGAGGAAGGCCAACGTCTGTTATGAACAAAACATGAATAAAAGAGAGAGTATACCAGCTTGGAAAAATCAAAGGAAAAATGATTTTTATTATAAAGGAAAACAAAATAAGTTCCATAAAAACAGGGGAAATAATCATTGAGGGTATCAAGGTAATAATTACAAAGGTTTTAAACCTCAAGATTCTGTAGTACCCTCAATTGTTCCTAATAAAAACCCAACACAAAAAGAACTCTTAAAATGTTGGGAGTGTGGAGAACAACACCAATTTAAATACTATCCAACAAGGAAACACAAGTTTAATGTTCATTCTATCCAGGAAGCAGTTACATTTGGGATATGGCCAGGAGCATGCCTAGAATCTGTGCCGCACTAGAAAATAGGCAAGCATACCACTAGAGTTCCATGGTTGAAATTGAAGGTATGATAAATAATCGACCTATCTCTATCTTAATTGATCCAAGTGCAAGCCTGAGTTATATTTCACCTAGAGTAGTTGATTTATGCGATTTGGTACCTTAAAAGTTTGATAATTCATGGCTAGTACAGTTAGCCACAGGCACAAAAAGAAAGGTTACTAGTATTGTTAGAAATTGTAAGATAATATTGAATAATTTCCTTACGCATGTGAATGTAAACATATTGCCTTTAGGATCTTATGATCTATTAATAGGAATGGATCGGATTGAAGAGCATAGAGCTTTGCTAAACTGTTTTGATAAAACATTTACATGTACTGAGAATAATGGAAATATTATAAAAGTGAAAGAAATTCATAAGAAGGTAACCATCTGAGAAATCTCTGCTCTGCCAATGAAGAGATATGTAAGAAAAGGATATAAAGTATTCACAGTATATATAATGAATGATAAGGAAAATGATATGAATCCTAAACTAGAAGACATACCCGTTTTAAAGGAGTTGGAATATATGTTTTTGGAAGAAATCCCTGGACTTCCTCCAAAAAGGGATATAGAATTCACAATCGATCTGATACCTGGAGCGGTACTAGCATCGAAATATCCATACCAAATGAACATAATCGAACTCACAGAACTAAAATCACAATTACAAGAACTAATCGTTAAAAAATACGTTTGACCACGAATGTCTCCTTGGGGAGCACTGGTCTTGTTTGTGAAAAAAGAAGGACAGTACACTAATATTACGTATATATTACATGCAATTGAATAAAATTACTATTAAAAACCGATACCCACTTTCCCGGATAAATGATCTGTTCGTTTTGTTCCGTGGAACAACTATCTTTTCAAAGATAGATTTAAGGTCGAGCTATGATCAAGTGTGAGAAAAAGATGAAGATATTTTTAAAAACATTTAGGACCTGTTATGGTCACTATGAGTTTGTCGTAAGTCCATTTGAGTTGAAAAACACACATGCTGCATTCATGTGTTTAATTAACAACATCTTACAACATATTAATCTACTCTAAGAATGAACAAGAACACAAAGAACAACTGAAAATAGTTTTGCAAGTATTAAGAGAACAACAACTTTATGCAAAGTTCAGTAAGTGTGACTTCCTCAAAATAAGATTCAGTACCTCGGACACATAGTGTCCAAGGATATAATCTCAGTTGACCCAGATAAGGTAAAATCCATCATGGAATGATTGATTCCTAAAAATGTATTTGATATCGGATCATTTATGGGAATCACTGGATACTACAGGAATTTCATAGAAGGCTTTTCTAAGATTGCCTACCCCATAAATTCCTTACAAAAGAAAGGAAAAAAGTTTGAGTGGAATAAAAAGTGTGAGGAAAGTTTTAACAAATTCAAACATTTATTAGTCACCACCCCGATCTTAAAAATTGTTGATCCATTCAAGGATTTTGTCATATGTACGGATGCTTGCAATGAAGGGTTAGGTGGAGTTTTACTACAAGACAATTATGTTGTAGCTTATGACTCTAGAAAACTAAAAGGTCATGAGAAGAATTATGTGACACATGATCTAGAACTTGATGCTATAATTCACGCCTTAAAAATGTGGTGACATTAATTAATTGGAAGAAAGTTTTTACTTATGTCAGACAACATAAGCCTTAAATATTTATTTGATCAACATAATTTGAATGCAAGACAAGTTAGATGGTTGTCCTTTCTACACGAGTATGAATTCAAAATAAAGCATATAAAGGGAAAGGAAAATAAAGAATCAGATGCTTTAATTCAACATGCAAATTTACTGTGTGCAAGCAGCAGCTACGAATCTGATCTGGGAAATCAGATTTTAAGTACTAGAAATTTTGATGGTGAATATCAAAATTTAAAAGAAAAGACTGCTAAAAATGCATAAGAACAAGTAAAAACAGACTTTAGCCTAAGCCAACAAGGACTACTGTTTCCATACCAAAACAATGAATATGAATCTGGCTTGTGAAAACAACAACATTAATTACAACGACTATTGTTGTATAAAAACAGGTTGTATATACCTAACATAGGAGAAATTAATTTGACATTCACGGATGAACTACATAAAATACCATACTCGAGGCACCTAGGATATCATTAAATGATCACCGTGATCAGAAAAGACTTCTTTTGGCCAAACATGAAAAAGGAAGTGATTGAATACTTAGCTCGTTGCCTTGAATGTCAACAAGTTAAAGCAGAGCATCAACATCCCGCAGGATTGTTGCAACCACTAACCATACTAGAATGGAAGTGGGAGACCATCAGTATGGATTTCATCACCAGATTTCCCAAGAATTTCAGACAACATGATTCCATCATGGTTGTGGTTGACAAATTAAGCAAAGCGGCTCATTTTATACCTGTCAAATCTACCTACAAAGTTGTTAATATTGCAGATATCTTCATGAAAGAAATATTCAGGTTACATGGCGCACCGAAGGTAATAGTCTTGGATAAAGACGTAAAGTTTACATGTAACTTCTAGAAAGCCTTATTTAAAGGCTTAGGCACCCAGTTAAATTTCAGTACTGCATATCATCCACAAACAGATAGTCATAATGAAAGGGTAAACCAGGTTCTAGAGGACATGCTAAGAATGTATGTTATGGACAAACCGGGTAAGTGGGAGGACTACCTACACTTAGTTGAATTTTCTTATAACAACAATTTCCAAGTTTCTGTAGGTATGAGTCCATTTGAAATTTTATATGGGCATAAGTGTAATAATCCAATTTCATGGAGCATCCATGTTGATAGATTAATGTTAGGACTTGATTTATTAGAAGATATGGAACTAACCATGAAATGGGTATAACAAAACTTGAAGGATTCCCAAGACAGGAAGAAACGTTATGCTGAGTTAAAAGAAATCCTAGAGAGTTCTAGGTGGGTGATCATGTATACATAAAGGTAAATCCAAAGAAAATAACCTGGAGAGTGGAAAAGTATAAGAAATTGGCACCTAGGTATTGTGGGCCATTTGAAATTCTAGCTAAAGTGGGGTCAGTTGCATACCAATTGTCCCTACCACCCAATATTAAAGTACATAATGTGTTTCATGTTTCTATATTGAAGAGATATGTTCATGATGTTTCTCATGTGATTGATTGAAATGTAATCTAGGTGGAACTCGAGGGAGAGTTCCAAGTGGGACCAAGGCGCATTCTCAACATGAGAGAATTTTTACTTTGGAACCGTGCCGTTGGACAGGTAATGGAAGCACCTTAGTCTGGAAGAAGCTACTTGGGAGCTAGAAAGTAAAATGCAGGAGGCATATCCAGGATTATTCCAAGAGGCTTACATGGAAAAATAAAAATAAAAAAGTTATAACACCGAGGGAGGTGTTATCTTTTAAGGGGAGGTGTATGTAATACCCCATGAAATAATAATTTGTTTTTCTATTGGAAAATACCTTGATTATTATTTTATTATTCTTTGATAGGAAAGTCAAGAATAAAAAAATTTGTAATAAAACATTCCCTATTTAATAAAATGTGTTGAAAGGGAACAAAAGTGGATATAGCTGTTAAATAGTGTTTGTTGACCTACAAGAAGAAAATGACAAGTGGCAGAGACCACTGAGTGGGAACTCAAGATGCAGGAGGCATCATCCCTAAAAATAAGGTCTACACTCTTAGTTGAGTTGCTAAAAAGAAGGAGGCTCATAAATGACCAAGTCCTAGAAAAATATATTTAGTATTATGTCCATGAGTAACAGGAGGCTAGCATTGGACAAGGATTAACATCTATATAATGCAAGAGATGGAGCATTAACATATTTTTCTCTTGTGGTTCAACGAACAGACTCGGGGATTCTAGAACAAGTAATTTGGCTGCTCTGGGATTTGGTTGGGAGGAACAGATTCTCCACTTTTGTTTTCCCATCGTTGGTTCTAGGTTCCTACTCTGTTTCTTGTGAATGATTCTAGTACCGTAAGATGTATTTGTAAAATTTTGAATTGCAATTATACTTCCAGGTAGTATTATGTATGCATTTTTCTGTAGAACAAATATTTGTGCTTCTCTGAGGTTTATTTAATCTGTACAATGTTAATATTGTAGCAATTAATATTTTGTTCTGAGTAGAATTACTTACATTAGAGGAAATTTGAGGTCTAAAATGGGTCTCCTAAGGAAAATAATAAAATAATAGTTAAAATAATAAAAAAATAGTTAAAATAATAAGATAATGGTAATTAATTTTGGAGGAAGAATGAAAAAAACTACTTTTTTTGTTTGTATTTTCGACATATCTCCCTGTGGTTTTACTCAAATTCTAAGCAGGAGAGCTCGTTGGATGCAAAATTTAATTCCACATCCAACGAGTACCCACACTGCATACTTTTGACAGACCTCGCTACCCCAAAAATAAGAAATACCTGAAAAAACGTGATGATGACATAGAAATACCTGAAAAAACGTGATGATGACATCATGATCATCATCACGTTTTTTCAAGTATTTCTTATTTTTGGGGTAGTGGGGTCTGTCAAAAGTATGTAGTGTGGGTACTCGTTGGATGCGGAACATCCAAGAATGTCTCCCGCTTGGAATTTGAGTAAAAACATAGGGATATATGTCGAAAATACAAACAAAAAAAGTAGTTTTCTTTTATGACAAATATGTCAATTCAACCATTATGGTTGACTCATTTTATTGAAATTCTATTGGTTCCTAAATTCCAACTCACAAAATTTATTTTTGGCGCGTTTTCTTATAAGGCCCATTTTAGACCCCAAATTTCCTCTAATGGTTCTTACTGTTGTAAATCTGTTAATGGTTTCAGAATCAATACTTTATCGATTTAGAATTAATGAGTCTGTATCTATGAATGTAATCCTCTGTTTCAAACCTTATTCTTACTTTTAACGGTGTTTTCCCATTTGTATCAATGTTGCTTAATCTTCATTAATTTTGTTTCTCGATTGAAATGATAATGTTGGTTTTGGTGTTGATCTATGGTTTTCATTGTTGCTTATGAGAAGACCTTAATTTTTTCTTCCTGAATTTGATTGCCAGGCTCCTTTGTAACAATATTTAGATTGATTGTCATTAGAATTTAGTCTGGTTCTAAAATTGGTAGATTTGCTAAATTATCCTCACCCGACCAATGGTCCCACAGGAATCCAACCAAGAGTGGATTTCAAATCCACCGTGGTTCCGATTTCAGAAATGATTTCACTCTTGTATCCACCATTTAACTCCCTTGCTAGTTCACCAGCTAAATAACCAAAGTACTGTCAAGTCTAGATCGATGGTGGACCTTATTGGGCATAGGGCGGATTTCATAAACTATCTCACCCATCAGGATTTTCTTCGACCGTGCTAGTTCACCCAACAAAATAGCTCACAGCTATTGATTGACTCCCTCGATTAACCTCGTCCATTGATCTTGATCTTCTTTGCAGCATTTACTTTCCAAGTTTTTTTCACATCCTCTGTTGTTGTAACTAATCAGAAATTCTACTATGTTTTTCTTGAATAAACTGACTTATGTAAATATTCCTTTACTTCTGCATTTCAAACTTGGATTGTCAGTTGATCTAATAATGCTGGTTTATGGTTTAGATATATATCTTTTCGATGTTACAAATGCAATCTATGTACATGGGAAAAAAAACCTTAATTCATGGTATGAATCCATATCTAACCTCTAGATTCGGTTTAACTTATAGTAAGACAAAAATCCCAATTCAAACCACAACTAGTTGATTCCACGGTGATAAACGCCGATCCGCACAGTTAAACGATGATCCATAAAAGAAAGTTGATCAACAGTAAGGATTAAAGCCACATAAGAGATCAATGGTTTATAGAAGTTGCAGAAGGCGGAAGGCAGGAAACAAGAAACAAGACAAGGCAAAACGTTAAGTTTCCGAAATCCGATTTCCACATCAAAGCAAGATCGACGATCAAAGTTGTTTCCACAAGGATCTACGGTGTGGAAAGACGATGCAGAATGCAGAACGTAGAAAGTCAAGGATTTAGATAATCGAACTTGGAGTTCAGGGATCCGATTTCCAAATCAAACCAAGATCGACAGTCAATGTTGTCTCTACAAGGATCAACGGTGCGGAAAGTCGATGTGGAAGGCAGAAAGGTAGAAGTCGAAAGATGGAAGGTAGAAATGCAAAGTGTTCGTTCAACGGGTTTTCTGATTTTCGAGGTCCACATTGGAAGGCGGAAAGATGGAATTGGGAAGGCGAAAAACTAAAAGACCAAGTGATTGTTTCGTGGAGTTTTTGACTTCCGAGGTCCGCAGCGGAAGGAAGAAAGGCAGAAGTCGAAAGGTAGAAATTTGAAAGAGCAAGTGTTCGTTTTATGAAGTTTCTGACTTCTGAGGTCCACAGCCAAAGGCAGAAAGGAGGAAGTCGGAAGGCAGAAAATCAAAAGACAAGGTGGTCATTTTGTTGAGTTGTGATTCTTGAATTTCACAGTGGAAGGGTAGAAGGTGGAGGGTGGAAAGCGGTTCGAAGGACTCTGTCGCACTTTGTGTTTCCAGTTCTCGGATTTCACAGCGGAAAGGATAATGCGGAATGTAGAACGTAGAATCAGAACTGCGAAATGATTCTGGCGGAAGAACAATACCTTAGATTTTTGAGCTTTGTTTGGAAATCTATCTTTTTTTTTTGGAAAAGGGTTTCTCAGTTTTAAAGAAGAAGATGATCATTTCATATGGCCAGGATTATGCTTAAAACCCTTTGTTTTTTTTATAATGCCTCATAACAATTAGGTTTTTATTATTATGTCTAAAGATATATGGTTATAGATTTTTTTTTATGTTTGAAATTTGAGTTTTGTTACACCGAGGATGTCGAGATGGCCATGTAGTGGCTCTCCCCTGTGGCACTTGAAAATGATGAACCCGAATGGGGAACTCATTCACAATAGTGGCCTAATGGTAATGATATGACAACGTATGGGATCTATTGTGTGCATTTGGGAAGGTGGATTTGTTAATTTTTAGATGGCTTCACTTATGACCTCTTTCTTTTTTCTTTTTTTGAGTAGTTTTTGTTTTGAACACAATGCACAATCGGGATGCCCTATAATATAGATTTTTTAATGATGCAGTCTTCTAGCTACTACCTTCTTTCTGAGCAGTTTATTCTATGCCTATATACATGTAAACCTATGGTAAAATAGGGCTACAATTTTTCTTTGGGGGGATATAGAAAAAATCAAAGTAAGAAAGGATATTTATTTAGAAAAAAAAAAGAATGAAAGGAAAAGTTGTGGTGGGTATGTGATACAGATATACAAACAGGGGAGATATGATAAAATACATATGATTACAAAGGGGATAAGGTTCTGGATGACATAAGAAGTTTGGTTTAATATTAAACAATATACACTGAGAAGGAAAAAAAATCACAGACACATAAAAGATGGAAGGAAAGAAAGTAAAACATGACAAAATTAAAGAGAAAGAAGGGGATTAAAATATTTAAGGAGAGATATGATGATATTAGAAAGGGAAGAAAGTAATGAAAAGTAAAACATAACAAAATTAAAGAAAAAGAAGGGGATTAAAATATTTAAGGAGAGAGATGATGAAATTATAAAGGGAAAAGGTATCCACGTGAGTGAGTGAAGTTATGAACCAAAATAGGAAACAAAGGAAAGGAAGGATGATACATCGTGTGAGGACTTGAAGGAGGGTGCTAAAGCAATAATTGGAAAGGTGGCATAATTAAAAATGACTTATGGAGATCATCGTAATGTTTTCCATCTTGGCTAAGTTTATAGTTATATTCTTAATTAATAGTGTTAAGGATTTGTTTGGTTTTAATGGCTACCCTAATCAGTTAGGTGGATTTGGTCCAAAGAAAAAATGGTAATTTGTATGAATGGATTGTTTGAAAAAGGTAAATTTGGAGTTTTAGTTATGGTTGGTCTATGGAATATGCTTTTTTTATCATAGTTTTTGTCGAATCACATGTTTGGACAATATACCACATGTACTCTTTAGTGTTGCAGAGGGTTAGATTTGTCTTCATGTTATTAAAGAGGCTCTAGATCATTTTGTGGAATTTAGAGTTTACTTTAATGTTCTCTTGTTCAGAAGTTTGGTGATTTACCCTTAACCCCATGGATAGAGGGAAGGTAGGTTTAGGTAGAAGTAGGTTAGGTCTTAAATCAATGGCAAGTTTTAGGGTGGTTGGCTGGGCATTAGAGTGCCCCTTATTTTGAAGAATTATTCTAAGATGAGTTATTTCTTATTATCTTATACATGGAACATTTAAATTAAAAATGCCCTCAACAACCACCCCTTAAAACTAAAATGTTCATAATGATTTGTTAATGGCATTTATGTAATATATCATCATGGCCATGCCAAGCTACATCATTTTTTAAACCATTTCAATTATATATAACTAACATCCAATTTACACTATTGGAGATCCAAAATAACAATGGTCTCTCTTTCATCAACAACCTAGAATGAGTTTAATAAAGAAAACATAATTAAATAGCCAAGTTAATGAATTATTATCAAAACGTTTGATCTAAAATAACATGATTCTATGTGAAATACGAGTGTCGATTATGTCAAAGAAGGATCGAACATGGAGAATGGTTATAGAATGAAAAATAATAAAAAAGACCACATTGACCATATGCAGGTTTTTTTTGTTCTTAAGGATGAAAAGCCTTAGGTTTTTTTGTTGTTAAGGTTGAAAAACCTTATGGGTAGTTTAAGTGTTGTTAGATACTTTTCCAAGATAGAATTGAAGAGTGGATATCACCATAATCAAATCAAAGAAAAGGATGAGTGGAACAATGTGTTCAAGACAAAGGATGAGCAGAACAATGTGTTCAAGACAAAGAATAGATTGTGAAAGTATTTTTTATGCCATTTGGGTTAACCACTTGACCTAATCACTTTCATGATATTAATGATACAAAACTTTGAGGACATGTATTTGTAAGTGTGTGGTTGTTTATATGATGATATCTTGATTCTCAATAAGACTAGGGAAGAGCACTTACAACATTTAAAGTTAGTATTTGAAGTGTTGAGGATGTATGATTTGTGTATTAACTTGAATAATTGTGCATTCAAAGAGAGGATGCTGTATTTGGAATTCATTGTGTCACATCCTAAAGGAGGGTGTAATGTGTTTGTATCCATGTTGCCACACTATTATTTCAAATACTAGTATAAACTAAAATAACATTAAGAAATATGATAGGAGTGAATTTTAAATGGGGAAACAACAAAGATATCAAGAACATCAAACAAGTGACCACACAAGAGTGAACTACACCTAAAAATCTAGATAACTAGTGATCACACAAGAGTGAATTACACCTAAAAATCTAGATAATGAATAAACACTTCTCCTTTAGGTACTCAAAGGAATAATGTGATTTTCCATTTCATGTACTCAAAGGAATAATGTGATTTGATTCATTTCAATCGATGGTGAATATCTTTGCAAATGGTAATATTTTTGGAGTTTGGCATGATACTATATATAAAAAAATAATAAAAATTTGGACTCAAACTCTTCATGAATGTAGGAAGATAATTTTTAATAAGAATAATAATAATCTATTTTTAAGGTCACCTCCAAGAAAGACACCAATTTGGTGTATGAGACCCCCTTGTTTGTGGGACAAGGAACCCCCTTTGTGCAGTGTTTTAACTACTAAAGTCTACATAGGTGTACATACACTATTCCCCTCTGGATTTGAACCTGTGACCTCCTAAGAAGAAACACACGCTCTTAACCATTAGGCCTACTTATGTTGTACCAATAATATTAATGTGCATTGAAAGTTAACATACCTAATGAATTTTAATATATAGAAAGCTAAGTTATTAATAGTGTTCATCATTGCTTCAAACATTGGTGTTACTTAGTTATGATGTGTATTTATTTCATTATATTATTTCAAGAAGTTGACATGTGGAACTTAGTTTGATACTTACTATTTCATGTTGATACTCATTATGGTACTTCATTCCTCATCACGGTCTTTGATGAGAAATGACATTTAGCTTATGATATGTTATTGTTCATGTTGATATTCAGTATGGTTATTTATTGCATAATATATTGTTAATTCATGATGGTTTTTCATGAAACATACCTAATGATACCAATAATATATTCGTATCAATAATATTGATATTAAAGTGCATTGAAGGTTAACATACCTAATGAATTTTAACATATAGAATGCTAAGTTATTAATAATGTTATTGTTCATGTTGATATTTAGTATGGTTCGTTATTGCATAATATATTGTTAATTCATGATGTTTTTCATGAAACGTGACTAATGATACCAATAATATATTCGTATCAATAATATTGATATTAAAGTGCATTGAAGGTTAACATACGTAATGAATTTTAACATATAGAATGCTAAGTTATTAATAGTGTTCATCGTCGCTTCAAACATTAGAGTTACTTAGTTATGATGTGTATTTATTTCATTATATTATTTCAAGAGGTTGACATGTGGAACTCAGTTTGATAGTTACTATTTCACGTTGATACTCATTACGGTACTTCATTCCTCATCATGGTCTTTGATGACAAATGACATTTAGATTGTGATAAGATATTGTTCATGTTGATATTCAATATGGTTCTTTATTGTATAATATATTGTTAATTCATGATGGTTTTTCATGAAACACTAGTTCAATAAGATGCTTAATGATTTCATGATGGTTTCATGGGTTGTTATTTTATGAAGGTATCACATATCATATGGTATTCGGTCAATGCTTAAATGAAACTTAGTTATGAGACATATTATTCCATGATGATGGCTTATGATATTGTCAAATACAAAATGTAACTTGTAACAAGACATTATTTGTGATCACATATGATAACCAATCATATGATTTCATGAGGAATTAAGTACTGGTCATTGTTCATTTGTGGTGAGTGGAAGTTGTTTCAGGTAATCCGCTCAAGGAGCCCGCAGAGGTCGATCATTCTAGAATTTCAAGATCATGCCGTAACTCAGGATGTCATGATTGTATCATGATTATATTAGTGCAAGTGGAGATTTATTCATGATGGCCACATGTTTAAATATCTAATATTCAAAATAGTACTAGATAACTATATTACATATTGTTTACATAATTGATTGATTAAGTCCTCTATCTGTTGTTATGGGGTTAAAAATTTGAGATGAATTTTTCTAAAGGGGGGAGTAGGTAACACCTCAATGTTAGATATGAATATAAGTATAATAGTATATGGTCATAGTAAAATGGTCAATTTAATGACTAAAAATAAAAAGGAACATGTACATATGTAAGTTAATTTAGGTGCATCGATGACAAGTGTGTCATCCACGCAAAATTAAGAATTTGAGTGAATTTTTGAAATTTAATTAAAAAAAATGGGTCAAGACCAAGAGGTGGAGCTCTAGTATTGATAGTTGATTTTGGGGGTTTGTTTCTTGGTTTTTGTTGTTTGTGCACATGTTTAAGAGAGAGGATAAGGAGGAGGAGAGGGTGGAAAAGATTTTGATAGAGAAAAGAGTTAAGGTATTGCCTGGTCTAACATAGTGTTGATTGTTAAGGGAACGAGATCCTTATATTTTGTTGAAGTTTGGTTCGGAGGATATTCCTCCCCCCCAATTGTTGTTGCAGATAGAGGAGATGGTGATTGAAGGAGGACAAATTTGCATGCAAATTGGTTAAGTTGGTCACAGTAGATATAGATTCTTTTATTTTGATTATAGTTTTTAATTTATGTTAGTTATCTGATGGTATATGATTGATGAATAGAATTGTGATAGATTAGGTCTTTTTTGAAAATTTTCTGAAGAATTTTTCCATTGAATTGGGTTAAAAAGTTTAAAATCAAAATGGGTTATTACAAGAAGAGAGGGGGGTGACACCTATTTATTCAAAATATGGACTAATGCTCTAACTTATCACCCGCATTGCCTTTGTGAGGTGATTAGGGTCTTATTTAGCCAATTAATCTTAAACATGCTAGTTATCTATCCGAGGGTGTGTTTAACACAAGTGACCTTACACAAATAACAAAAGATTGAAAATTAAAACATTCTTATTGTGAGATATATACAAAATAGCTCATAAATATAAATTTACTTGCATAGATGAAAATATTATAGTACATAACATACCCTCTTTATTGATTCTCTATTGTAAATATTTTTCCACATTAAATATTTAGGATCAAAGAGTGTCTTAGTCATGATACTTTGTATTACTACACTTATTAGGTGTTTGATTTAATACAAGAATATGAACTCACTTGAATGGATATTTGATTTAATACAAGAATATGAACACACTTGAATGGATATTTGATTTAATACAAGAATATGAACTCACTTGAATGGATATGATCATTGAAAATAAGTTTTTTAGTGAACTAAATGAACTCATTCATTATACTCTATTGAATATGCTCAATGGGGTTACATTGGTTACAAGTATGGCTCAATGAGGACATTAGGAATACTATGAGTAAAACATTCATTCACATATATGTGGAAACATGGTTATCGATTTCCAATGGAAAATATTCAATAAAAAAACTATCTCTCACAATATTATCTCTCATGATTCATTAATTAGGAAATTCATCATAGGGAAGTAGAGATTCAAGCTTAGAAGCTAAGAGAGCTAAGAGATTCCTCTTGTAAATCCTCATCACATGTAAGTTTGTCATAGAGAAGAGGATATTTCTCAAAGCTAAAAGTAGTTATGATTCTCATCTCGTTAAATATATATGCATTCTCTTCATAGCATTTTTCACAAGCATCTTCAATATCTAATGAAGCATTATGTATTTTATATATTCTTCCTATATATTGCATTAAAGAACAAATTAATCACATGCATTCAAAATTATTTTAAACAATTTCATCTTAGCCTTTACATATTCTATGTTCATTTTTTCAGGTTAGGGTTTGATAATGGAAATAAGAAATAATAGGTATTCAATGGATATTCCTTCATTAAATGTAAATAGGAAGTTAAGATTTTGTGTGGAAGTATATATATATTTTTTCTTAAAAAAAAATAAAAAATAGAAGTATGTCACTTAAATTTAATCTTAATTTGAATGAAAATAAGTGTGATAATCCCCCTTCTAATATAATTTTGGAGTTTAAAAAAACATTTAAAGTCTATATATGTGTCCATGCTTCACAAAATATCTTAAAAACATATTTAATTATTTTTAAACATAAGCAAAGTGTGGCACCTCAACAAAAAAAACTCAAGGATCCACTTAAGACATGGTACCTAAATGGACAATGCTTTCAAGAAATTTTGTAAAATAAAATTGATTATGTCCCTTGAGATATTCCTTCAAAATTTATGGGTAACTACACAATGAAAGAATACCCATGTCTAGTTCAAACAAACAAAAAGAAACACCTTGATCGTAGTCTCCAATGTCAAGTTATGCCTTATGCAACATGGCGACCTCTTTATGACCTATATATCAAACTAGCTCTTATACTAGTTATAATGTATCTGGAAGACATAATAATATTTAAAAATATAGGTATTAATAGAGTGGGGGAACCTACACATCCAAGATTAAATTGCAAGTTCAAATAATGGATGAAGGCTTATCCATGATGTGCTCAAATAAATAATATGATTTGTTTCATTGATAGAATGATTCATTATAGACCATGTGATGCTTCTAGGATGTATTGGGAAGAGGAACTTTAAGACCTATGTGGAAACTACATCTTTCCATCGCATGAAAACTACGCATGTGCAAGGAGATCGATCGAGTAGAAACAAATTTTAGTTGTGGCGAAATCGGGAAAGGTTTTGGAAACCGTAATCAAATTAAAGTTCCATTTATTGCATTTCATAGTACTAATACTCAAAATGGTCATCCGTAGCGCATTCAAAGGTTATACAAGGAAGGGGGGAAGTATATTCCAAATTTATTTGTGGATTGGTGGGTTCAAATGTTATTTTTAATGTCAATGGGTATAGCAATGAAAATGGAGGTAGTTCAAATCTTAGTATAGTTCAAACAACATGACATAAATCCTTCAAAGACTAGGTAAATGACCTACAAGTACTGTCTAGGTTATCATGAGTGAAGGAACCAAGGTTATTGTGTATTAGAAAAATAAATAGTTACTTTATCCATACTTCTATGAGTAATAAAATAACTATTATGAATATAGTTCCATAATAGTTAAGGTTTGATTAATGGTCAAATGGTTGAATTATCTCATAGATATTTCAATAAAAGATCTACTTAGAGGTATTTTTTTAGAGTAAAAATGTTGTGTTTCTATCTAGATTTTGGAATTGGGGAAGATAAGCTATGAGAAACCTAGGGTAAACAGAAGGAAGGATTATTGCATGAACTTGGAACCTAGTAGAGTTAAGTTGGTATTAGGGGAAGACAAATATTTATCTCAAATAATGTAATTAAAAGATATAATAAATTAGTAAATTATTTAAAAGGTTCATCTTAGAACAAAATTTACTTAAGTGGATCAACTATTCCTATAGCTTGAAGCTAGGGTATATTCCAAATTTCATATCACAATATTACTGGGTTAATGTATCACACTACTAATCAATTTGGACCTATGCATATTAACCACAATTATAGTCTCTATGGAAATCAGTATGGAGGAGAAAGCACATCCTATAAAGGACCCATTGTCCCCGAGGGTTATTCACATTATCCTTACTATGGGAAACAAGAGACTAGTAGTTCATACATCAACCCGTGTGTTGCTTATAGAGGTTCTCCTTCTTAATAATCAGTATAATCCCTACCCACAAGAAATGCCACAAGAACCTCCCTCTTATTAAGGACCCTCGATTCCTAGTAACACAAATCCCCTAGCTAATATCAACTTGGTTCAACTATCGTATTCTTCACCAACCAAAAAATTGTAACCAATTTCAAAAAAAATAGAATAAAGGAAAGAATTACAAGCGTGAAAATGGCTATAATGCTCCCACCAACCTAAATTAAACTTATGAGCAAGGGGAAAATCATCTTAATCATATGCACAAATTTGGGGGAACCAACAATTGACCTAATCAAGGAAAGGGTCATATACAAAATAAATTTACTTTCACCCTTTGTGAAGTTTATAGACATTATGCACAACATTGTCAAAAAATACCTCAGTTCAACAAATGTGAGCAATATGGGTTCTTTCAAATCCCATCCAACCATTAGGGATTATTCCTTAATAACAACTTGAGGTTTTGTTAAATATGTTACCCCGAAAAAAATAGTAGGTGATGATCAACATGCTTCTATATCATCCTACACTAACCCATCTCCCTATGGAGATCCTAATAAACAAGTCATTTGTATGCTTGCATCAAGTGATATTCACCTCCATACATGCACTTGTGCATATGGGATATCCAACCCTAAATCCACCAAAACATAAGAAGCACAAACATCATATAATTGTCCCTTGCAAATATGTTGAACCAACGTCAATCCTCACCCTCATGTGCTTAAATTACCTTTGAATTGGACCACACACAACCCACATGCAAGGGATTCTGACAATTACAATATAGCGGGTTATTTGATTGTATCTCCTATCAATATGTTAGCACTATAAGTCCTTCAAACTTATCCTTCTCAATGAAAGGATTTAATTTACACCCTAGGATCCATAGATCCCTTGGTTTTTAGGTTAATGGCCTTCAATTTGGATAATTAAAAACCTATACTTCCCCCATCAGTAGCTTTCCATATTCCTCTCAACACCTAAAATATTTTTTTTTCATGAATACATTTTAGATGAGGATATGCCCACTTGCATCATTTCTTTGTCTATCTAGAAGAAACTTGACTATCCAAATTAAACCCCCTCAACCATTACCCTTCACACCTACAATGGTCACCCTTCCCAACCTTTATGGATTTAACAAAATGTTATCATCAACTGAAAGATAAAAATCATCCATGTTGATATTGATGTTGTTAATTAATTTCCCATTTGATTACAATATCATGTTAGGTCATAATTACATGGATATTTCTCTAGGCATTTTCAAAAACTCATCCTTTTTGGGGTTTATAAGGGACCTTCATACCAAATCAATAACCTATATTTTTCCTCTATTTACATTATTTCTCCTTTACTTGACTCCACCACTATGAAGAACCCTTCTTCCTCTCATGTAATTGGCATTGGCCTTGCTCTTCACTTTCAAGTTTTTTTTATAAGACACACCACTACAATCCCCGTGAATTGTTCCACTTCCCATGTACTTTATTTCCTTATCTATTGGCTCTACTACTATAGGTACCTCTTCAATCATTTGTGGAAATGACACTAATCCCACACCTAAACCATCCATAGCCTTTATTTCTACAACAATATTTATAAATCAATCTAACCCAATAATCCACATATTCCATTCTCGTAAGGACATTCTAGAGGCTACGATCACCCCTAGTGTTCCTTGGGATGATTTTAAGCATGATTCTTACTTTCCCTTAAGGATCTCCCTAGTCATATCAGGCAATTTACTATTTAATCCAAGGAATTTATTCCTCACAAACAAGTAAATTGGTTCAAGCATCAAATACCAACATTAGATGTGTTGTAAGGAGGAAAATTTAGCCAGCATATCCAAAACAATCACCATCAACATATCCATCACACCTTCTATGATTGAAAACATTATTCTTAGAAGTACATATGTACCCTAAAAGAGGTGTCTACTTACAAAGTCCTCTTTCAAAAGTTTCCTGAATTGTTTGCATGGTCTTATGTGGAATTCTTGGCATGGACCCCTGCATTATCAAACATGTTATTGATGGATGACCCAACATATCATCAATTCGACAAAACCAATAACCTATCAAACCTAAAAGGCCCCCACCATAAAATATAAGATATATATATTGTTTATAGTTGATTTGATTGACCCTGTTACTTATACATCATGAGTATCCAACATTATTCCCATTAATAATAACTATGGCACCATCCAAGTATGCACTTATTTGCATGACCTTAATCTCACTTGTCCTAAAGAAAACTTCCCTACTCCATTCATATTCAACTAGGTAATAAATGAGTTTTATAGAAATGATTTTTTATCATTTATGTTTGAATTCTTAGGGTATGATCATAATCAAATTCGCCCAAAGAATTGATACAAAAGAACCTTCACTACACATTAGGGAACCTTTGCTTGTAAGTCCATTACCATTGGGCTTAAACATGCTAGAGTTGCTTATCAATGAGCCATTTCTTTTGTTTTTCCTAACATGGTGCACATCATTCTATACTACCTCAATGATGATCTCATTATTTGTCCCAAGAATCGATAACGACATTTAACTAGTTTACACATCATCTTTCTAATATTCCACCAATACAACATGTGCTTTAACTCAGATATGAAGTCTCTAGTATGAGTAGGTGAGTATGAAGAAAAAGGTAAGGATAATTATGAGGATATACTAAATGGTAAAAGGAAAAATACCAAATGAAAGATTGTATACAAGGTTTTCATTGCCAAATTTTCCTTAAGAGGATATTTTGATGGAATTTGTACTTGGACTACCAGGGACAACACAAATTTGATGGTCTAGTTAACATGTTTTAAAAGTTGTGGCACAATTTTTACCATGATATGAATTACTATGTGTATTTATTCTTCAAGGAATTTGTGTGGATCCATGGACTGCCAAAGATAATTACTTTATACATGAAATATAAGTTTTTTTTTTATCATTTTTAGCAAATATTTTGGCTTGAGATTGTAGTGAGGTTGCAATAAGGTCTGTTGCACCATCCTTAGGAAAATGGTCAAACCATGGTGGTGAACCAAAGTGTGGGAATATGTTGTGATGTTTGGCTAGAGATAAATCAAAATAGTGGGATCAAGTATTAGTGCAAGTAAAGAATGCGTTGTAATATTTGTAGGTTCCTATAGAGAAGGGGCTATCGTGGGGATAATTATTTCCCTTGGATAGGGGGCATGGGGTCAATTCCCCTAAAACAAAAAAATTTGGTATATTTTTTGTTTGTTTTTTAGTTGTTTTTGGACAATGGTTTCAATAAATTGTAAACTAATTCTAGTTAAGGAATTAGGGTTTTTATCCAATTTGGGTTATAATGGATTAGGGTTTTGGATGCTATAATATTGTATTGTAAAAAAACAAAGAAGGTAATACAATGAGATAGAGAATAGAGATTCAGAGAAACTCTTAGGTATGTTTCTCTTGGGTTTCCAATGTACTAAATCTCTAAGTACTTTGTGTAAGCCATTTTTAATTCTTGTGATTTTAGATTATATTTGGTAATTTTTTTCTTACACATGTTTATCAAACTCTTCACATAATACATTGAATAACTGAGTGAATATATCAATATTATTCCATTCGTTCAAAATCGTGTAAGAGTAATCCCAAATTGAGTATTGAATTTGGTTGATTTATCAATCGTCATGAAGAGGAATGATGATGTAGAGGCTTTTATAATATCTATTTTGTATCTACTAGGTATTTATATATAAATAATTGAACACAATGTTAAAACAAGTCAATTTACTTTTCAAAATAAATATAATTAAAATTGATATTTTGAATATATATAAAGATTATATAATACTACTGTGAATTGTATTTGCAGATTCTTACAAATTTTAGTATTCAAAATGATATAAAGAATTTGAACTGGTTAAAAATATAAGTAAATATTTGATAAAATTTATATTTATATATATATATATGATGATGATGATGATGAACTATACAAATTAAATAATTTATGTGTATATTTGTTTGTTTAAAATGGGGTAAAAAATCTAGGAAAAAAGTTATTGAAATAATTGATATAAATATGGTTAGGTATTTGTAAATTAATTAATTTATGTGTGTGTATATTTGTTTATTTAAAAGGTGGTAAAAAACCTAGAAAAAATGTTGAAATATTAGATATAAGTTGTTGAGATTTCATAATCAAAATGTAATAAAAAGTTTGAAAACAATGAATCTACAAAATATCTTGCAATAATTAAAATGATAATAATAATCAATCCAAACTTTATAAATTTTTAGACTACTCTAAATTTGAACAATGATAAATCTAATAATAATAATCTGAAAAATCAGTTAAAGAATAATGTTAAGAAAAAATATCCTGAAATAAAAGTATTAAAAAGTGAAAAAGTAAGAATTTTTTTTATTAATGTGACCCAGATCCATACATCTAATCCTTAACTGATCTAAGAAAAAAATTATTAATGTGACCAAGATCCATAAATCTCATCCTAACTATAATGTTCAAAGTGAAAAATTAAGAGTATTAATGTGACCAAAATCAATACATAAAAAGATACCAAATATAGTAAATACGATACCATAATCTGGAATGATCTGGACAGGCATATGTTCAGTCCTTGTGTAGAGGAGTGCAGAAGACACTGGAAATAATTGGCAGATATGGAATGGGCCCTATTTCCAGCTATGGGACCGGATTACTTGTCATATAACTTCATTGAGACTGTAATTATCGTTGGACGTATTGACACATCCAATATTTGTTAATGTAAAATCTATTTAAATGAATACACGAGCTGAAGATAATGATAAAAGTCGGATAAAATTCTCGAAGGGCCGTCTCAGATTACTGTTTGAGGATAATGTCGAGCTGGCTATCTAGCTGTATCCAAAGGCCTTAAATGCTAGCTAGGTGGTATTGCTCTGGCACACTGAGACGAGAAAAAACGCCAAGGGAGGTGAACTGAAGTTGGTGTATAGCATAGGAAGAAATCTGTGTCTGTGTGTAAAGATGGCAAAAGAAGGTGGAAGTGATATAGAGCCTCCTGCTAAGGACTACAAAGACCCTCCACCGGCTCCTTTTATTGATTTTAGAGAATTCAGCCAGTGGGCCTTATACCGTGCTTTGATAGCAGAGTTCATTGCCACACTGCTCTTCCTCTACATCACTGTTGCCACTGTAATTGGCCATTCAAGGACCAAGGCTGATTGTGGCAGCGTGGGTGTTCTTGGTATTGCTTGGGCCTTTGGAGGAATGATTTTCGTTCTGGTTTACTGCACTGCTGGTATTTCAGGTCAGTCATTATGTTCAGTAAAACACTCTTAATGTTTCTTTGGTTGTTGGGTTTTGGATTTTATGTTTCTGTGACATATGGTTTTCCTATTTCACAGAGATTGCAGTGCTTGTATATATTTTCTAACATTATGGTAGGTTAATATCACTGTGAATTCAGGATCTTGTATGATCTTGTAATTGGGTGACTGTTTACTGTGTGTTATCTGAATGGGTATGGATGTACAGGCAATTCGCTTTCATCCTACTATACTTTTAGTTTAGTCACAAAAGTTGTTGTTCCAATATGTGACCTGCTGCTGAATTGCTAACAGAACTCTTTGTGAAATATGTAAATTTTACAATTGTTTTATCTTAACTCATTTTCTAATGCAAAGTGCCTATAATCCATATATGGACTGGATGGCAAATGATGAAAGGGAGAACCAGGAGCTTCCTTGGTGGTTTTAACTTTTAATCATATGTGGCTATATTTCTAATGAGTGTTTCATCCTGATATTGATTATTGATGTCTGCAGGTGGTCACATAAACCCTGCTGTAACATTTGGGCTCTTTCTAGCTAGGAAGGTGTCCTTGCCAAGGGCTGTTTTGTACATGATAGCTCAGTGTTTGGGAGCCATTTGTGGAGTAGGGCTTGTGAAAGCATTCCAAAAACCTTTCTATGAAAGGTATGGTGGTGGAGCTAATGTTATTGCTCATGGTTACACTAAAGGAGTTGGATTGGCAGCAGAAATCATCGGTACCTTTATACTGGTCTACACTGTTTTCTCAGCTACGGATCCCAAACGCAGTGCTCGAGACTCCCATATTCCTGTAAGTAGTAGGCCATTTTGTTATAGCGTCTGTCTGTAGTCCAAGTGAAGAGATTAGGATCTTTTCTTTTACAACAAGATAAGGGTGGGTGTGACCTTTTCATTTTTCATATGCATGTTTGTTTTACAATTAGATGAAGTTCTCAAGGTGGAATTTAATAGATGTGTTCATAAATAGAGCCTATTGCTAGTCTTAGGGTTAGCTTAAGCAGTTTTGAGCCAGACATCAGATCCTTTCCCTTAAGTTGGGACGTCTCCCTGCTTGTTTATAAGGGAAAAAAAATATTATGCTCGAAAGTAAAGTAGATATTTCAGTGGCCTCTAATTCTTTTATTTTGAGCACATTCAAACGCTAATTCCATGCTTGTTCTACACCTAAGTTTTCACACTGGTTTAGGAGGTCCTTCACCTACCAATTATGAATTTTGGATCATCAAAGTCAATCTACTCATGGTTTTGTCCATGGTGGTCCTGGGCATCCGTTTCGACAGACTCTATATAGTTGTGTCAACCAGAAAAAAAAGAACCTGGGAAGGCCATCTTGTCAATTGGGCAGTTCAAGGCAAATACTTGAAATATTATTCATAACCAGTATGAATAACTTTCCTGGACAAATTAGCCCAATGGCCTTGGTATGGGATTTGAGTCATTATAGATGGGAGTCAATAAGATTGCCCTTTTAATGTAAAAATAATAGTCGGAGCTCTGCAACTCAAAGAAGGAAGTGGGCCTATAAATCCATCAGATCAAGCAAAATTGATATGTTAATTCTAGAACTCCTCAACTGTCAAGGACCCCCTGCTTGTTTATAAGGAAAAGATAATTATTAAACTTGACAGTAAAGTAGATTAATTTCAGTGGCCTCTAATTCTTTTCTTTTGAGCAGATTCAAATGTTAATTCCATGCTTGTTCTAGTCCTAAGTTTTCACACTGGTTTAGGAGGTTCTCCACCTACCAATTATGAATTTTGGATCATCACAGTCTATCTCCTCATGATTTTGTCCATGGTAGTCCTGCGCATCTATTTCTACAGCCTCTATATAGTTGTGTCAAACAGAAAAAAGAATGTCTTGTAGGTATCCTGCCTGCCCATCTTAGCTCTGGACAATCTCTTTCATTTTCCCAGAGCATATCCACCTAGAAAAATTCTGCCACTTACACTGCTTGCAGTAAAGCCTCACTCACTAATGTCTGCCAATAAATTCCATATTGTAAAATTCTAAAGGCCTCAACACTCATTCAATACTCCAGTTCGGATGACATTCTGGGATGCATGTCACAGATGTGTCAGCACCCTCCCTTGAGCCTCCTCTGTTTGATACTAAGATCTGTTCAATCTATTGATATTACTTTCAGTTGTCGATGTATATTCTTGAAGATTAATAGTATCCACTCAGTTGTGAAGATGGAATAACTGTTACCTCAGCTATGGGTTCTATCACTCACAGAAAAGCTGCGAAACCTGCAACCAGATCTGATATATGCTTAACTCAACTGAAATTTCCCACAGGTCTTGGATTTATAATATATCTCAAGGAAGTATGGAAGGATTTTCCTAGTTGTGACTAACCTCGGTATACTTCAAGTTTCTAACTATTCAAGCTTCATTAAGTGGCATAAATGACCTAGCAGAGAAATCACTTGGAAAAGGACACCAAGAATCACTGTAAAATTTTTCCAGTAGTAGAATTTATACTCCACATTAAGAAAACCTTGATTTTGAAACAGTTAAAAGCTTTTTTGTTTGCTCCGAATGGAAAGAACTGTGAAAAACTTGTCTTACTCTAAATCTATATCTACAGGTATTGGCACCTTTGCCTATTGGGTTTGCTGTGTTCATAGTGCACCTGGGTACCATCCCTATAACAGGAACTGGCATCAACCCTGCAAGGAGTTTCGGTGCAGCTGTTATGTATGGTCATAAAAAGGCCTGGGATGATCACGTATGCATATGATTTCACCCTTGATTCTGATTTTAATTGCCTGTCACCTTTGTTTTATTCAATGACACATCTCAATCTCTTTGTTATGTTCTATAATCATGTCTGTTGGTATCTGCAGTGGATATTTTGGGTTGGTCCATTCATTGGTGCTGCGTGTGCAGCAGCCTACCACCAGTATATCCTGCGAGCAGGAGCGATTAAGGCATTGGGTTCTTTCCGCAGTATTTCAAGTATATAGTTGAAGCACATTATGCTTGTATTGATCGTGAAGATGGATCATCAATTATTAAAGAAACAGATAGACTGCATGCGTTTAGCAAAGCTACGTTGGTGAATATTTAGAGTATTGCCGAAATATGTATTAAATGTAAGGGATTGGAATTTACACTCATGCATGCAGTGTTTGCGAATTTCTGATGTTGCATCTCCTCATTTGAGATTCAAACAATGTGATGAGGGAGACCCCTTGCAAGTCAAGATTAGTAAATCTCTGCAAGTAGTCTTCTAAGAAAAATGAGAGTTTTATATATAAATGGAAGTATGCATGTATTAGGTGTCTGCCACTAGCAGTTTAAGCCGTTTTCATGGTTTTGTAATGCACATATGTTGATAATATTTTCCTGTAAAGGGGTGAATATTCTCTCTTCTAAGATCTGTTGGTTGCTTAGAGGTTCTGTATCATCCCTTTGGCTCTGTTGGGTTGGTTTCTGTATGTTATGTTGTATCCTGTTATGTTGGGTTGGTGTCACTTGTATCCTCCTTTTGTCTATGTTATTATTTGACTCTTGGGTTGGTCCCTGGAGCTTATCCCTTTGGTTTTGCTGTTATTTTACTTTTGTGGTGGTGTCTGTATGTTTGGGTGGAGGTCTATACAGTATAAAACAACATTCATGCCTTCGATCAATAACCCAAAACTTCAAACTGCATTAACGTAGATGACAATATCAACAAACAAACACAAGACCAACTTGGATATTTGAATTCACAACTCTCAATTAAAATTAACTTCAACTGATCACAAGCGAGTTCCTTTTCGTTGTACTACACTGCATCACATTCATGGCAACAAAGCCAGGGATTTCCCTACTCATCACTCTGCTCCACCTTTGCAAAATCAAGGCGAGCAACAAGCGACCAAAAGTAAAATACTATCAGGATTTTACCCCGATATAGAGGAGAAACCAAAAACTGGTTCAGAAGAAAATGGACAAAGAGCTCTTGAGCATTATCCTATTTCATTTCACATAATACTTTGAGTGACATAGCACATGAGAATGAATGGGAGACCTTTTCGAGGAAAAGAAATTCTTTGTAATTTATCCAGTATTGAACTATTATCTGTGTCAGGCAGGGCTCGAAATTCCTTGTAATTGTTATCTGTGTCACGCAAGGGATAAAAAGAGAAAAATGTTTTTAGTGATCATATGAGCCCACTTACTTGTTGATTGGTCTTAAAACTTCATCATAACTACTTTAGAATTCTTACATAATCCAAGGGGAGTGAGGATACATCATAATCTAAGGGAAGGGAAGTGATGATAATGATGATGGTTATTAATGTTTACCAATTTTGGTTTATCTATTTCACTTAGAAAAGGTAAGGAATCATTTGGTTTGTTTTAGAATTTTATTTATGTGTTTGACAAGCTTTAAGAAAAGCATTCTTAAATCACCATAATCAAGATGAGTTAAAGGTAAGTATTGTAACAAATATTTTGAAATTGCCATCTAATGTGGGTATACATGGACATTCTTAGGTTAGACTTCCAATATAATTGAAGGGTCAAAAAGCTATAAATCAACAACGACAAAAATACACCAAGGTTTTCCACCCCAATCTAACTATATTAACTATATTAAATGAAACAAATATTTGAGTATTAAACTTCACAAATTCTCAAAACATCAAATTTTGGTCTAAGATATTAGGTTTGTAAACTTTGGAAAAATGATGAATGTTGCATATACAAAAAGGTTGAACCATCAAATACATAATCCAATAAGTAATACACAATAGTTTTTGGATTGGTTATAATAATGATATTAAACCTCCATTAATAAACCGAAATGCTCCAACCAACCTCCAAAGAAAGATGGATTGTCTGGCCACACTAATAAGATAGCATGCTTATCATAAGGTTTGTGATTGAGATGATATATTTCTTTTGTTTACTTGATATTGTTCCATAGAATGGTCTAATTTCATGGAATATAATATCATTATACACATCAATAAGAAACAAGGTGGATCACAAAGAGGTGATGCATTAGGCTGTAGTGATTGATGTTAAGTTTTCTTAATTGCTTAGATGATATCTTAAAAAAAATCACTAGTAGGATCACTGAAAGAACAACAAGCATGATAACACAGAACACAAAGATTTTCCTCGGGGAAACCACAAGGGAGAAAACCCCGCAAAAATCCTCAGTATATAACTCTACCAAAGCAGTGTAAAACCCAAGACAATTGCTTCTCTCTTCTTCCTGGCGCACTTGTTCTTCTCTCTCTTGCAAACTTGCTTGAGTGAGTGTGTACAAATGAAGGGGAGTGCCTCCCTATTTATATTTGTCACTTTACTTGACCTAGAACCTAGCAGGGCTGACTTGTCTAACTAACAAGGCCGACTTGTCTAGTAAGACACCATAAATAATATTTATTATAATCACACTTGGGTACTATTGACGCGACTTACATTCGGAGATTTACATTGATTCTTTCAATGACTCTTACATGACCAAACTCATCTCCTGATGGAGGAATACAATCAAGATGCCTGGAATATCTTCCGAAGTTACAATAGTTTAACACTCCCTCTTAACTAGGAAGGTATTCAACCAAGGTAGAAACTACTACCACAACAGTACATTTGACTAGTGAGTCTCTATATGTCATTAGAAGTTTTGGAATGCCATCATACACTTTCATCATCGATCTCAGCATGAGAATACTAGATCATCTTCTATGACTTCAATATGTAAATATTGAATCATCTTCTATGACTTCAATATGTAAATATTGAATCATCTTCTATGTCTACTGGATCATCTTCTACAACATTGGTATTTGGATACTGAATCATCTTATGTGTGTACTGGATCATCTTCTACAACATCAGTATGTGGATACTGAATCATCTGTTGTGATATCAGTATGTGGATACCGAATCATCTTCTGTCATATCAACATGTAAATACTGAATCTTCTTCTGCCACATCAGCATGCGAATATTGGAACATCATCTGCAATATCAGTATAAATACTAAAACATCGTCTTGCAACATCAAAATGTAAATACTAAAACATCATCATCAACAACAACAACAATAGCATGTTAATGCTAAAACAACATCATCAATAAATGCTAGATCATCATCAACATAGAGATGTTGAAACTATCATCATCATCAACATAAAAAATGTTGAAACAACATCATCATCATCATCAGTATAGAAATACTGAAACTATATCATCAACAATCATCACAACAATCATCAATGTGAAAATACTGAACCTGCTACATCAGTATAGAAATACTGAAACTGTCTCATCAATCATCACAACAACCATCAATATGAAAATACTGGACCTGCTATATCAGTATAGGAATACTGAAACTACATATTTCCCACTAACCATCTTGGAGTAGTATCTTGGTGAGTTCTCTGGTAGATCCATCCGAGGATTTTTTCGAACTTACTAACCCTTTTGAGTCAACAAGCCTAGTAAGACAGATGGATCTTCCTAAGGATTAACAAGCCTTGTTCTAGCTTCCTAACCCTCTTGGGATAAACATGCCTAGACAAACATACTAATCCCCCTAGGATCAACATGTCTCGTCTGACTTACTAACCCTTTTGGGCCAACAAGCCTAGCCAGACTTACCCTACTCTAGGTTGAGCTACCACCGCTACATCCTTCTACCATCTTCCTTCAATCTCTCTTTCGAGGGAGGTCCTTTCGGACTACACCAAGCTTGTCTCAAAAATATTCAAACTTTATACGAGACAGAGGCTTAGTTAACACATCTGGTACTTGTTCCTTTGTAGGAACATATTGTAGTGTCCCATTTTTTGTATGTTTTATCAAAATGGCCAATTCTTCAATTCTTTCACAATGTACTCAAATTCATCTTCTTACAACTCTAGTTATATGGATTCAATTGATCCAAAATTCCTCCAATTGCTTTCAAACTTGGTGAGGAAGGTCCTGAGTGGTGATGGGGCATATTAGCACATTTATAATACATATAATCAACTAATATACCCAACCATGGTCTGCAATTTGCAAGGTAATAAGTTTCGGGACAAGACCGGTCAATTTGGGAGGTGGAAATCCCCTTGGGTCCTGGAACAAATATCCTCATAACACTGAACAAACTTCACTAATGGTGGGTATGATACTTAGCTTTGTTATCAGACATTAATTAAAGTATATTTGAAGCATCATAACTGGTTTTGGGTTCGAATAGGTATCCAAGGGAACTCCATGAATTTACTAGTAATTTTGAGGTTCCAACCCCCAATGGTAGATGACTCCAAATAGCTCAAGATGCTCTCAAATTGTACCAGAAGGTGTATGAGTGATATAATAGCTTAATTATAATGTTCAGGGGTGTATTATGGCCTTCCAATTACTTCTGCGAGTCTATATCCAATTCTGAATAAGATAGATACTTTAACTAGCAATTTTGGGGCTCAAATCCCCCCCGAGGTAATTGTCGGAATGGCTTCCCAAATGTAATGAAACTCACTCTAATTTTAAATTGAATCAGGGCATGTGTAGGATACATTATTAGAGACTCATATGCAGAACCAATCAGAATCCCATGGATGTTATCACTTCTTTCAATCAGATATAAAAAAACTAGTTTTGGACCCTTGGGGAAATGAGATGTAGTTTGCTCCAATTGCTATGAAATTCTACCCAATGGACACAAATTCTCATTTAATAAATATGAAACCCATAATATTATTTAATTACATTCCATTCATTCATAAATCATCAATAGTTTACACATCCATTCAAATCTATCAATATTGTAAGAGTTTACAACAAGGAGGTGGGGAAATGGAACTGTTTCTTTATTATTGATTAATAATTCATGATATTTCTTGGAATTTTGACCTGAGAAATTTCTGAACAGAGAGAGCAGAGAATTTACATCAGAATACAAAATACTGGAGCAAGAGGATCCCCCTCCAAGAGATAAATAGCTCACCAAGTGCACCTCACTCCACCGAGCTGAAATATGGTGAGAAAACTTGAGATGAAAGGAAGAACAAGATGAACTTGAGATGTCCACGAGCTATTATAGCTTGCACCTGTAACTTATGACTCCACTGAAGCTCCTTGAAAGACTTGAGTTTCCTCTCCAAACACCAACTAGGATGGGAATCTGTCACCCTCAAAATTAGCAAATGCATGAACTAGTCATCCACTGGCTCTCTCTCTTCATAATAACAATTGTCACAAATGATCAAAGGCCCTTTCTCTTGGTTGATATATGCATTTTATAAAAATTATTGGTCTTCTGATGTTCCACATCCATCCATAAACCAAAGCCAAGTCGAATTGGTGTGGCTGCTCATTCTATGCCATGTGGCTGCTCTCTTCACCTTCCATCTTCCCCCAAATTTGAGTAGGATCCTCTTATCCTTCTCCAACTCCCTTGAGCGCCCTATAATATGCTCTATTCATGCCTGACATGTCAAATATGTCATATTTCAGCCTCCATATCTTACTTGTGTCATAATTGTCATAGAATCTCCATGATTGGTGTCATAGATGTCATAAATGTAAGGGCAATCTAGCCAAGTACACATGAGACTCCCATGTAAGTTACAATTCATCCCAAATTCGACCTATGAAATTTATGGACAAGTATATTAACCTTATAATCCATCCAAAAACATTAGGCTTCCCATAGATTCAAATTTTCAAGAGGAGGATACCATTTAACTGTAGAAATTCAGGCCAGTAGTAGATTAATTTTACCCACAACAATTATCAATTGATCATGCAAAATTGCTAACAATGGAGACTGAATATGGAGCTGT
>LPNX011097523.1:181514-276514 GCA_001517045.1 Pseudotsuga menziesii | reverse complement strand
GGAAAATAAGAACATGTACGTCAAAAATTAATTTGCAAAATAAAATATTTAGAGGGATTGATTAATTGTATGCTTACCACTTTATATTTTACACCATATGCCAAATCGATTTCCCTTTCTGTTAGATTGTTATCTCCATTGCGTTGTGTTGCTTGTACCAATGAAGCCACACCTTCCCATGATATTCCATGACCTGATTGTGCACATCGTTCAATCCATACCTTCATCCAGTCAAGATTGTTTGCGATGTATAAATGAATTGCATCCC
Organism: Pseudotsuga menziesii; assembly: GCA_001517045.1. Classification (NCBI taxonomy): domain Eukaryota; kingdom Viridiplantae; phylum Streptophyta; class Pinopsida; order Pinales; family Pinaceae; genus Pseudotsuga; species Pseudotsuga menziesii. Next base: position 276,246 of record LPNX011097523.1, on the reverse strand, counting down.
ATTCTCGACCAATTGCTTAATGACAATAACCATTAAAATGAAAGAAAGGTGTAAATCTCCTGAAAAAAGTATATGCTCTTAATTGAAGCAATTATGACTAGAAAATACAATTAGAATATGAAGGATATAATAAACATCCACTATCTAAGAATTACCTTTCAGCTTCCTCAATCTACCTTTCCCCTTCATTTTCCCCCCTTCAAATTTGTTATTGGAGTCTGAATCACAAATGCGACGTAAATTGAGCGTTTACACTATAATAGGATGATGTTCACTAACTTACAACATGTTTTGGTATACCGTATATCCTTCCATTATAGAACGCTCTGCATGTGCTCGTTGTCTCACCAAACCCTTCATAAATTTCAAGTGCCTCTCAACCATCCACATGGACCTTGAGTGCACATGTCCACACAACACAATCTCCGCAACTTGGTGTATGAGGTAGTGTTCTTGTGCATTGAAAAATTCTGATGGTAGATGCTTCTACATTTCACACATGAGACGAGGAATTTCTCTCCTCCAATACTTTATATCTTCTTTATGGATTTCTTTAGATGTCAACCATCTACAAGTGATGCAAACCAATATCGATATTTAACAAAAATAAACATTGAATTACAATATATGCTGAAATAGTGCACAAAAAATCAAATATTAATTATTATACGGAGAATTAAAGAAACACTAAGCACATGCAAGTAATCGCTAGTTACCTCATGTATTTACCAAGATTATATATAACTTGTTTGACATTGTTGTTGAAGTTGTCTGGGAGAGAGAGAGGTAGAACATACTGTATCAATATACAAACCACTCCATTTATTAAACAAAGAGTATACAAACAAGAAAAAATTATATGGACATAACAATAATAAATACCTTGATGAGGACATGCCAATCATGTGTTTTGACCCCTGCAAAACCACCTTTTTTGGTTATGATATTCTTCAAGTTTGCACAAAATCTAGCAGGAAATTTAATTTTTCGCATTACTTCTTTGACAACATTGCTTTGTTCCTCCGTAAACATTCATGGAATTGAGTTTATATTAACTTTTTCTCCATTGGTATGAAATTGGATGACGTCTTTCATTGCATGGTTGATTTCTTGAATGTCTTTGCACATTTTCACAACTTTATCTTTCTCCCTCCTTAGCTCTAGTAGTCTCCATAAGGTTTCAGTAACATTATTTCCAATATGCATTGTATCAAACAAATGAGCAATTTGTACATGCTCATAGTAGGGCAACCTGCTGAATTGAATAGGATTAACTTTTCATTCCTCGTGGAAGCCCATTAATGCCTTCATGATCATGATGGACATCATGAATATTAGTTTATAATTAATAAATTACATCATAAATCAAATATGGCCACTACAGCAAACAACTCACAATAAAAATTAAAATACATAACAATTCATATACGATGATCCATATGTACAACGATGACAATTTCTATTGTATTGCATCTTCCAAAGGTGAGGTGTCATTCTCCGTGGTTTTAATGCAATCTCCTGCTTCCCATAGAAAACATTTCTTTCAGTTGTTCTATACCTGTGATTCTTAGAGAGGAAATGCCTATGCTCATCAAACACCTCCTTTCTTAAGCTTTTTGAACGATGAGATTTTATCTTAGGACCACAAACTGGACATGCAAATTTACCCTTTGTCTGAAGACCTATAATATTTAGATATGGAATATCTATGTCAAATATATTCATATATAAACTATTCTAACTACTCCATATCATTAAATGCAATTAAAGTGGAACTTAAAATTACAAACCACAAAATGAAGTTAACCCAGGGACATCGTGTATTGTCCATATAACCATTGCATGGTATTGAAATTTCCTTTGTCGTATTGGTCTAGATACGTCATACATAGTTATTCCATTCCATAACTTCAGTATCTCATCTATAAGAGGTTCGATGTATACATCCATATCTTTGACTTGGAACTTACCTGATTCATTTGAAGTACATATAAAATATATCATTATGAGAACCATTAAGATATATAAACCATGCATAAGATTAAAATAATAGATATATATATGAAATTAAGAAACATAATATGACAAATGAGATGCCACAACTACATTATAAATAAAATGGTTTTCGACAAAAAAAACCTGGAATAATCATCGACAACATTATGTGCTCCCTCTTTATTGACAACCATGGAGGAATGTTATTGTTGATAACAAAAATAGGACACACCGTGTAAATGGATTTCATATGTGCAAATGGATTAACACCAACTGCTGCCAAAGAAATCCTAATATTACGTGGATCTTCTTTAAAGTGAGGCCACTTTTCCTCCATATCTCTAAAAGCAGAACCATCTACAGGCATTCGGATAACATCATATTGACTTCTGTTCCTAGCATGGTAATCCATAAACTGCACTATTTTTTTTCACCTGAACAGTCGTTGCAAACGTGGAATGATGGGAATATAACGAAGAACCTTCTGAGGCACCTTTTTTGTTACTTTATCTGTACGATATCTACTTACATGACATTTCAGACATTTTGTTGCAAATTCATGCTGATTATAATATATAACATGGTCATCGAAGCATGCATGAATTGATTCATAATGCATTCCAATCTCTTTCATGATGGAATATAAATCTCGATATGTGTGAGGTAAAATATTTGAAGGTGGTAACAAAAATTCAGCTATCAAGCTACAAAAAAAAAAAAATTTGTTAATGTAATAAATAAATAATATTAACGAAACACGCTTCATCTGTACGATGATCAATAATGAGTTAACAATACAATTACTAGAAGAATACAAATAAACTTTATCATGATCAAATATATGTGATGGATTATTTTACATACCTTAGCATCCGTGTGATTGCAATGTTTGAAACACCATTCATAACCTTCAAGTTCATTATCAACAACATAGTAGAGAGAAGATTCTGGACGATATGTTGTAGGGTGTCTTTCCTTTAATATACATACATGGAAACATCAATAGATATACATTAATATATGAAAAATAAAAATAATACATACAATTACCAAAAAAAATGAAAAAGAATAAACTTTATAATGTTAAACCTACAAATGGATGATATTCGTCCCCCCCTCAGCATGTCCATGTTCCCTACAATGTTTTGTAGCTGTTGAGATCAATATTCTTCTCCTCTTAAATCCCCTACATTGAGTACACAGACAATAACATTTTCCATCACCCCTTCGTTTCACTGCATCCCATAGTCTAGCAAGCAATTGTCGGTTGTCTTTGTTTGGATCCGGAATATTTAATCTATTTGACATTTTGTCACAAACTTCATTAATGAATATAACTGGTTGTCTTAAAAAATCAAGTTCCAAGCATCAACAATTCGTCAAACGGAGAGAAGTCGAAGAATAAAAAATTCCCGGCAAACTGTCTGTCGATGAAAAAAAAAATCCCACAACCACCCATTGAAGAATAAAACAATTCCTGAAAACGTCCATTGAGGAACAAATAATTTTCACAAATCGTCACCTATATAACAAACATGTCAAAGTAGTTAAAACAATTTATGTTTATAATGGCCATGCATCGGATATTCGGCACCTTGAACATAGTTACCATTGAAAATATGGGAGCATAAATTTAAAATCATGTAAACCAAACATTTTTTTTTTAAACTATACATCCCATTGGATCTCCGACGCTCGTGGGTCAGAGATCTGACACTATTGGGTTTACAGGACGTCGGTTATCTGACACCCTCCCTTTGGATATCTGACATCCAATCATTGAAGATCCAGCACTTAAGAGTCGGATATCCAACACTCTAGGGGTCAGATATCCGACGCCTGTGTGTCGGATATTCGACGGCGCTATAAATATTTTTTGATCGACATTCTTTTCATTGATTGTTGTCCGACACATCCATACGAAATATTGGAGGATGTTGAATTCTGACGTCATATTTTGGGTTCAAATCCTGTTGTGTGGGGACATGATAGTGGTACCGCTCTCTATCCACTTGATTTACACGGTGGCATCACTTGTTTCCTCTACAGAAAGTGCAGCGACCGCTCTTAGAAAACTACCCAGGTGCGATGGCGCTTGAAAATTTGAAAACAAGACACAAGGAGAAAAATAAATTGTTAGTGTTCAATTTAATGGCATCAAATGATAATTAAAAGCAAGGAAATAAAGCATTTAAGGCATATATGGACATATCTAAGCAGATCTTATCAATCTCAAATCAAATCCAGCTAAACAACTAGTAGATCTCACCAATGAAGAAATTGAAGTTTGAAGCAAGGGAAGAACTAAGAATAACCAGAAGTTCTAACACTCTCCCTAGTATGTTATCCTGATTTGTTATTGGAAATACTCACCTTCTTTGAATAGAAGTTGTTTCCCTAGCCTAAAATACTCTAAGCTAGAACAAATGAGTCACAACAATGAGAAGCACTTCCCTTAAGATTGATAGATGCTTGGAATGGATTCTTTTACTTGTCATACAATGTGATGTGCCAGCCTTTTGGAATTTTGTATCTCCACATATTCACCTGCATGAAACACACTACCAGATAACATACAAGATCAAAGTACCAGGTACAATCTATAATCCTATGTTTATGACTAAGGAATTCAACAATGAAACAAGTGATCAATACACAATATGATTCATGGGAAAGGAAATTTCATTGAATTAATGGAATAAGAGAGAGAAATTATCACTAAGATCCTTAGTGTTGAGAAGTATCTTTCAAGAAAAACTTGCCTTCAAAGCTTCAAACTTGTCCACCTAGTGCCCACTCTCCTTGGCTAGATTTGGCCAAAGTTTTGATGTTGTAGCATATTCTTCATCCATTTACCCATGGGAAATGAACCATTTTATAGCCATGGGAGGATAGGGAAGGTTGAGATTATCATGGGTGAGATCGAGGGGATATCCTACAAGGATGGATCTCGATCCTAGGTGGTCCAAGAGTCTAGGTATTAGGTTTCCATGAATACAAGGTTCGAGAAGCTTCGTGAAACTTCTCTTTTTAGCTTTAAAACTCGAGCACCGCTCTTTGTCAACTAAGACAGAGCATTACCCATAGTGCACTAATCAATACAAGAAGGAATGTGGTGGTGACACCACTTTTTGTTCATGAAAAACAGACGTTATGCATAGGGGTAACACACATTGTCCACAAGGAAAGTGCAATGGTAGAAAAAGGCATGAAATCACTGATCTTGGCTCAAATTCAACTTCACAACTTGGGGATTTTAGGAAATTTCTGATGTTTGGTTCCAATAGCATGATGATGATGAGAAATATGTGTAACAATTGTTCATATGTGATTCCCTTTAATCAATTCCGCTGAGGCTTCCTTTAATTTATCTCATGTATGTTGATTCAGTGGAATCACTTAGGACCGTAGATCTTGATCTGATTAAATATGCACCATTCATCATTCGGGCCCCTTAGCAAAATTTGTTGTCTCACAAAATTTTATAACCCACACACCTTCTACTAGAGGAATGATTATATGCCCTTGATCTATATCGGGCTTCCATCATGACTGTTAAAACATGCACCCTATACCACTTTCCACTAATTTGAATCTTTTTTACTTCAGTGCATGTTCACCTAGAGGAATTCATATTAGCCGTATATTATTTCTCCACCAATATCTCCACCGTTGATCTATGTCAAGCATAACTTTTTCCGCTGATAGAAAAAATTATTTCCTCCTTGGAAGTTCCATCTGCAGAATCTCCTTGGACCGTAGATCTGCTTTCGTCCTTTCATCAGACTGTTGATTTATCCCGCACTTTAACCCATTCCGTTGGTGACCAATTTTATTTCTTCCTTGCATATTTTCTCAGTGGATTCACCCACAGCCGTTGATCTTCTTCTTTGTAGATCTACACCATCGCAATCTGATGTGATATAACATAGGAGCGAATTTTCATATACAAATTATTCCTAAGGCTAAAATTAAGAATTTCTTCATACATACGATTTCTAAGCTTAATAATAATCTCCTCCCAATAATTTAAAACCCCTTTTACATACCTTTAGGTCATATGATATAACTTCTTAGCTCTTACCTCATATCTTCATAGGCTTCCCCCCTCCCCAATTGCTAACCAAAAATGGTGCTAACAACTACATTTCTAGGTAAAATACTCCATTAATATCGTTCCTTTTTCTTCATTACCAAACGCATTTGTTTACACAAGGTATGTTTTAGAGAATAAATAAATCCATAGAAATTCAAGACTTGATTAACAAAGGGAATATTTGACCCAACTACTCTCCTTGTGGAAGACCAGCTGTCCTAGTCCCTAAGAAAGAGGGACATGGTGTATGTGCATTGAATTCAGGGATATCAATAATGTTTTATTAAATAATTGGTTTCCTAGATGATTTACTTGATTATTTAAAAGACGGTTATTTCTTTACCAAACTAGTCCTGAAGTCAAGATATCATCAAATTCCCATAGAGTCCTCACAGGTATGGAAGTATGCTTTTAAAATAGGGGAAGGTCTATTATGAGATATATGGATGATATTATTATACCTTTTGCAATAAAATGTGTCATGACATCCTAATTTCAAAATATTGTGGAATGAACATTTGCAACAACTTTAGCAAGTGCTTAACACTCTCAGACATCACAAACTCTTTTTGAACTTGGAGAAGTTGACCAAGAGAAGATACCAGAAAATATACAATTCATTAGGGAACAACCTGCTCCAAAAAAAATTCATGAACTATGGAGTTTCCTTGGTTTCTAAAATTTATATCTTGGATTTGTGTTAGGATTCAACCACTTAACTTGGTCAATAAATCACTTGACTAAGGGAGGTGAAAATTGTTGGGATTATTATTAATCCCCCCTTTGACCACATAGTCTAATTGTCTATTTTCCTAGATTAGGAGGCCTTCATCACTCCACTAGTGCATGGGGGGACACACCTATGGGACATATACCACTTACTTCACATGATTGCATGAGTTTAGGTGCCCCGTGGACCAATCCCTATAATTTAGGAACCCACCCTGAGTGCCACCAATAGTCTCCTTCAGTTGACCTTCGTAGGTATTCATTTATGTTTAGTTATGCTCGAGTTACCATCAGTTAGATCACAATAAGTTATCCTAGTTCCCATTTGCATGATTGAAGGGACTGTGGGCACCTTTGTTCACCTACCCTCATCTGTTAACTGATTGTAGACTAATTTAGCTATCTGGATTTGCATTAGTGAGCTCCACTGGTGATTTTCCCACATTGAGTTAGCTCTAGAGTCAGTCCAAGTTGGTAGAATAAAATCCTATCTCAAGAATTCAAATTCTCCTATATGTATAACCATTGTATTACTTAATTATACCCTTATTAATGGATTATGACTATTATTCCAATTATTGGTTTCAAGAGTGTTCCTATATTCCATGAATTATTGATCTGAGTTTATCAATGTTTCTATATCTTCTACATTTCTCCATTTGAATCCTGCAGGATGATGATCCTATGCTTCATTGAATTTAACATGGTATCGTAGCAGGTATCCATGCCTTCCATGAACCTTAGAAACTTCCATTGATGCACCAGAAGCCATTGAGTTTCCACATACTTCCTGGAATAATTGCATTGCTCCCCCCAGATTCTATACAGAGAAGTCTATCTAGGTGTGATGTACTTAGAGAAACTGTACATGTCTAACTGAAGGGGTTTTGGGATAAATTAATTAGAATTTAGTTTCTTTGCAGTGTTTTTGTAGGTACATTCAAATTCTTCTTGAATTATTGTTGATTAATATAGCTATGAAATGGAGAATTTAATAGCTTTGATTCCCAAAATCCTTATGCCCTTCAATGACATTGATTAAAGGGTAGATATGCATATTTACTTGCACAACAAAGGTCTGTATAGGATGACCATGGGAAGAGAAGTCAAACCCTAGTAGTATATTGAAACATTGAAGAATCTGTATAGGCTTGATGAAGCTTTTGGCTACATGTGCATCCATATCTTCATGGGTTTGTTGTTCCATCTTTATGGAATCAAGAGTCCGAAAGAATTATAATATAAGCTTGAATCCTTGTTAGAAAATATGATGAGCTGAGGGGCCATATCCTAAAGAATGATTTGATAGCACTACAACCCAGTAACTTCAAAACTATGCAGCATTTTTTGTCAAAATTCAAATCATTGGTCATGCAATGAAAGAAATGTGGGATTGAGAAGAAGTATGATAAATTGGTTCTCTCCATACTGAGAAAAATTGGCTCAAAATTATCAATGTTTGTATATACCTTTCACACAGGGAGACTAACTACTCCTAATTGGTGAACGCCATCCCTTGATTCCATCACAGATTCTCTAATCTAAGAACAAGACAAGATCATACAGATGGAAACTCTCATAGCCTCTCCAAATCAAGCTCTCTTAGTTGGTGAGACAAGGAATGCACAATAAATAAGGAAGTAGAAAGGTAAAGATAAAAGAAACACTGAATTTGAACCTAAAGACGAGTTTGATCTAGGATTTGAAACCTTGGACTCTAGGAAGGACAAACATCAGAGGTCTGACAAGGGAAAATGCTCTTACTATAAGAAAGGAAACCACAAAAATAAGTATTGTATGAAGAAGACCATTGACCAGATGGAAAAAATCCTTGAGAAACACAACATTTCACTCCCTAAAAGTGCAGGGAAGACTGAATTTGGAGAAAATATTGAACATCGTGATGAGAGATGCCATGCATTGAAGGCTAGCTGTTCAAAATAACATGCTTTCTTCATTGATTCAAGAGCCTCCAATCATATGGTTTCACCTAGAGAATCATTCTTTTCATTACAATTTACTAATGGTCTGATTATTCACATGGGTGATGATACTCAAATTAGAGATGAAGGAAAGGGTTCAATCAAGTTAAAGAATGGAGTGTTCAAATATGTACTCTATGTTCCCTCCTTAGCTGCAAATTTGTTATCCGTATACCAGATGAAACATAATAGCCCACCAAAGTGAGTGGTATTTGGTCCTGAATCGGTGGATATCTCACATATCTCAACTGGAAATATTATAGTGAAGGGTTTTTCAAACCATGCCTCCAAGGAATATGAATTCTCACACTTTCTCCCATACCCATATCCAATACAGTCTCATCTTCCATTTGAAAGGGGAGGTAAAACCATTCTACCTACACCTTTTACATATGATAATGGTTCCATTAGTGTTTCAGATTTAGAATATGGAGCAGAGGAGCCAATTGAATCAATTTATTAAATTGAAATGAATTTCACAGTGATCCATATCCAAATCCAGTCCCTACTCCCAATCCTAGGTCTAAATGGGCAGAAAAGGTTATTGAGGAAGCTAGGAACATGACTAGAGAGCCATATCAAATTAGGAGAACAAGATCCTAGTTTCAAAAAGATAACCTTGTGCTATGTCAAGAAAATTCACTTCCTTCAGAGAGGTGCAACAAGCTCCCAAAGAGTTTCTACATGATGGTAAGGACTGATCAACAATTTTGCTCACTGAAGAACAAACTGGATCATGTCACTTTTCCTCCAGAAAGAAGAGACAAATACAACATTGCTTCTCCTATCTATCATTAGATCGAAAGAAAATGTATAGGTTCACATGCATAGTCCCATTATACTAGTGCACACAAGGACCATCATACTACTTCAATGCACTAGAGAGATGTTGATTGCAAAAATATTTTCATAAGTGTTTTATTCAAGAAGAAATTTTCTCTTGATATGAAAGATTGATCCTAATTTTCCTACTTATTTTGAGGGGGGATATTAGAATTTCAATGCCATTTATATCTTCAAGTAGATAGTTCTAATAATGTTTGTAGCAAATAGATAATGAAGATACAAACTGAACAAAACAATCCACACATGAAATGAATGAGTATTGCTCAGGAATTTACAGTATCATTCACAATAATAAAATTCAGTGTTACAATAGTTTACATAGGAAAAGAATTTGAATGCATTAGGTAGAAATTTGAATCTATCCATTGGATCTAACTGTATCTCACTGAAAATCTAACTCATGGTGTCGCAATCAATATTGAAGTCAAACAGATCAACTCCTAGATGTCCAACAACTTAATCAATCTGTGATAGCTAGTTAATTCATTGCAACTAAGTGTGGTGGGTGGGTAAAAGCGCCTACTTCACATGCAGCCATGAATTAGCCATGCATAACTAGTGCTAGCTAACTGATTGTGAACTAACTGAAATTAACTAGGGGTTAACTAATACTAACTAGTTCCAACTCCAACTAACTGAAGGAGGTTGGTGTCGGGACTCCCAGTGGCTCCTAAAATTTAGGGATTGGTCTAGGAGGCACCCAAATTGATGCATGCACATGCAGTAAGTGGAAGTTAACCTCTATAATTGTTCCCCACACTCTATTAATTGGTACATGTGGCCCCATTATTCCAATTGGACCCAATGGTACTAGTGGACCCAAATAATTAATTAAGGTTCCTAAGATAGGCTAAAATAATCTAAATAGACAGTATGGTCAAGGGAGGATTAATAATCCTAACACCCCCCCTGAATCCTAACTTGGAAAACTGTGGGCCCTGGTAAAAATACCATAGGTCACCCAAATACAATATAAAATATAAAAAAAAAATTCTCAATACAACCAAGGAAACAGGCGAAAACCTCATGGGAACCCCCCCACCCCTCAAAATAAGCAGAAATACAAATTTTGAAAAAACTTGTGAAAATTTTTGCTGCTATTTGTAGCGCTATGAAGAAACATTATCTTGGTTATTATGTGTAGGTGAACCCATGAATCCAAACAAAGTGCTTATTTCTGGAGGAATCTTTCTCTTTGGAAGAAGAATAATGTACTCAATTGAATCAGAAATATAAATAGTTGCACAGTGAAAACTGGACCCATGTAGAGCAGCCGAAATCAACTGAAGAGAGAGAAAAGTTTATTGAAAATTTGAACCATGTGAGGAACACCCAAGAATTGGATATATGTCAGCCTTAAACAGAAAACCATGAGTGGTAAAATCAGCCCCAAGTGTCTAAGCAGATGTAGAATGTATTCATCTTTACTAGTTCTGTGAGGGGATGAGCATGTGACCAAAGGTAGAGAAGCCCTAGGAATGTGGAGAGTGAATGCTTGAGATCCATAATCTGATATAGCTTCATCAATAACCAATATTTCACAAAATCTAATATCAGCAAACTCATAAGAGAGAACTAACATCGAATCCTTAACAACAAAATTGAAAGAGACTTGCGGTGCTTGATTTGTCACACCAAAGTTGATGAAACTTGTTACAAGCAATACTGTAAGGTCTTAAATATTAAAACCTAAACCAAATATTATCATATAAGAAAATAAATTAGATCTAAATAGGTTCCTATCAGATCCAAAACTTTGAAGTGAAATCAAATCCCCAGCAATAATTTTGAAGGATACTTGCGATACTTAATTTGTCACACCAAAATTGATGAGACCAACTACAAGCAGTACTGAAAGGTCATGAACCTAAAATATTGAACCAATTAATATCATATTACATCTAAATAATATCATATCAGATCTAAATAAGTCCATATCAAATCCAAAAGTGTGGAATGAAATCAAATCCCCAACAACAATTTTGAAGGAGACTTGCGGTACTTATTTCTTCACACCAAAATTGATGAGAACAGTGTAATGTCCCCGACCCTCTAACCGGAAAAGAGGATGCTACCGTAATGCTATATAGCCGAGAAAATAGCCCCATGAACATATACATGATAAAAATTGGAATGCTTTGAACTAAAACATGCATAGATGCATAATTATTTATGATAAAGAGGAAACAAACTACATTCCATTCAAGCATTTAGCATGTTCATCATTTTCATTAACAACAAATACAATTGCAGAGATCAAATAGACAATAATACTTATCTTATGAAGAATCTTGTCCCGTAACCAGCTATGTCACTGCAATGTTCCACCCAACCATAGGTTAGTGTGCTCCTTAATCTCTTACCAACACTGCCACCCCCGATCTAGGCATGATTCCCCAAGGAAAAGGAAACTAGCAGGCTCACACATAGCCAAAGATATGTCAAAAATCAGTCAAGCCAAAGCTATGTTTGGGTTTATCAGACTGTCAAGGGGATGGAAAGGCTTGTTTTCTAAGCTAGCGAGCTCAACCATAGAGCTATGGACACCTACACAAGATCTGACTTGACTTTCCCAACACAAGGAATCATCCTCTTCTCTGTTGTACAGTCCCTTAGGCTATGCATTCCCTTCCAGTGCTATTCAAGGTGTGCAGTAAGTATAATCAGCCCTCAATATCTCTCAATGAGGTTTCCCATGCACTAGATTTATCCAACTCGTCAAGCCCCATTTCCACTCCCAATTCAACACAGACCAAAGCACAAATGCATACATAACAATTTCACGATTTCTGGGTTGAGGAAACAGTTTGGCAACAAAATTAATTACCAAGGTGGGTGAAAACAACCCACTAAAATCAAATCGTATCCCAGGTACATTTTGTCCCTAACGTGGCCAAAAACAAATTCATCTCCAACATACAAGAGAACGTGGTCTCTCCTATAAATCGACATCAAATCCAAAATTATTTTCAGCTTGACAAATAGTGAGGAATGCAACAGAAAGCATTGGGGAAACCCAAAAATGGATTTACAGATGGAGAAAACTCCAATGAAAGAAATACGATCTCAACAATCATTTAATGACACCATAGATCCAAAATCGACCTCTGCAAAAACCCAAATCACATTTTTTATTTCTGAAGGTAACTATGGCAATACGAGAGCCAAAACGACTGCTATAAACCCAAAAAACGTGAATCTATATTCTTGGCCACTCAGCAAGGTAAAAATGGTTCCCAACTATTGAAGAATCCATGAAAATGCAAGAAAAACATAAATCTTTCTTTCCCACTTGCTGAACCATACCAAAACAAATTTTTGGGCATGCAAATATGAGGAATATGACTCCAACATGAAGGATGAACACATAGGAAGCTTCAGCTGCATGAAGGAATCCCACGTGAAGGAGAATGGGTGAGGAAAATGGAAGTAATGGGTGAATAATGGCTTGGGCATGCCTTCCGAAGCATTTACTTTCCCTACAAGTTAGAAAAATGTTTTCCAAAATCTGATGACTTCTTCAATTTGAATTTCTGACTTCCATACTCTTCCCCGTCCCCATGCATTAACTAACTCAACCATTTTTGGAAGAATTAAATGATTGGGTGAATGAGACAAGAAAGGTAGTTGGTTGTTTCATGGGTTCTCCCTTTGACATTTGGTTTTTCCCCATTGGCCCCAAAGGTTAAATAATTTCCCTCCCTATTACTTAGAAAAATCATGCCCCCATCTCATTATTTGTTGCACAGACATAGTTGGTTGGGGTTTTTAATTAAATTGCAAATTTACATGATGCCCAAATTATAATTTGTCGGATATCATGAAATACCATCGGCAATGATTTTAATTGTCGGAACATAAAACTTTAAATCGATTGTGGGGCTTTTGCCTTTAGCTCCACACCACGATTAATTACAATATATACATCATATAAATTTAATGCAAACAGGGTCAAAACCAGGGTGTTACAAACAGTTACAAACAGTATTGAAATTTCATAAACCTGAAATATTGAACCAATTAATATCAGATCATATCCAAATAATATCATATTAGATCCAATAAATTTCATATCATATCGAAGAGTTTGCTTTGATATTAAGATGGTAGATGCACAAATTTCTCCTTCTAATTCAAAATTCTGAATATTGGTGCATGCAATCATGTAGGAATTTGCTCGAAGCTCAAGATCAATGAGAGTGTTTGAATCACTCCTACAATCTGAAATTATTTCCAAAATATCCAAATATTTACAAAATATAATATCATCAAACTCATGAGAGAAAATTGACATCAAATCCCCAGCAAAACTTTTGAAAGAGATTTTTGGTACTTGTTTCTTCACACCTAAATTGATGAGAACAGCTACAAGCAGCAATGAAAGCTCTTGAACCCTAGAAGTAATATCATATCAGATCCAAATAAGAACATATCAGATCCAATAAAGTCCATATCAGATCCAATATTGTGCTCCACCGAGATGGTAGATGCACAATTTTCTCCTTCTTCAAAACCTTGAGTATCGGTGTATGCAATCACGTAGGAATTTGTTGGAAGCTCTAGATCAATGAGAGTGAATGGATCAATCCTAAAATATGAAATTATTTCCAAAATATCCAAGGAATTACTTATCTGCACAGTAGAAACATCATTAGAGACAGAGAAATGTAATTCATCTCCCTTTTCTGGAGCAATCACCGGTAAACTATGCAAAGAATTTATAATAGAAGAATCACTGGAGAATTTTTTGCATATAATGGAAGGAGATATTTTCTTCAATAACAGATATTTGAATGTCTTCTTCTGGATCATCCATGTGAGGATATGAGATATGAGATATTTCATACAATTTCAGAGCAGCAGGAGAAGGAGTCACTCCAAGGAGACTTTCTTCAATTTGAATTGACAGTTAGGAAGATTCTTCTTCTTCTTCATCTTGAACAAATTCATCAGAGAGAGTAAAGGCCGATAACTTTGAATAAGGAACTCTTATGGTTATAAATGTGCTCCCCAAATTTCTATAACAATCCTCATTGTGCTTCCCAAATATTCTATCCAGTTCTATCCAAATATCCTTTGGGTATTCTACAAACTCAAAAAATCTCTATAAGCAAGCTTCAAGAAAAATTCCTACATATTGCTCCATTAGCTCTATCACTGTCATTTAGCCAGTCATTCTCATATTCATAAGACTCTTTACCAAGTACAATAGATACCTCATAGAGACCTTGTCACTTTAGAGATGCAATCATCTTCAACTTCCATCCTGAATATCTTGTGGATGGAGTAAGAAGAGGAACTGATAATATCAAATCCATATGAAGTTGAACCTTCAAAATATCACTGGAAAAATAAAAATATTTGAACTATGTTAGAATCATGCTTTTCCTCTCGACATGAACATATTTTTAGGGTCCATCACGCCCTCTCCGCTGCTCTGAATAAATCCAGAGCTAGCAAATCATCATAGGGTACTTCTATGGAAACCCAGTTGCTTCTGATGTTTGATGGGGAGAAGCAAGCATGAAGCCTTCCTAAAAAGGCTCTAATACCATATTAGAATTTGAATTCCATTTAGTTCTTCAAGCATATAGTTTAATAATGTTTGCATTAAATGGAGAATGAAGATACAAACTAAAGAAAATAAACCACACAGGAAACATATGAGTATTGCTCAGGAATTTACAGTATCATTCACAATAATAAAATCTGATGTTACAATAGTTTACATAGGAAAATAATTCGAATGCATTAGGTAGCGATTTTAATCTATCCACTAGATCTGAATGTATCTAAATGACCATCTAATTCATGGAATCAATATTAGATTCCAATAGATCAACTCCCAGATGTCCAACAACTCAATCAATCAGTGATAGCTAGTTAACTCATTGCAACTACGCTTGGTAGGTGGGAAAAGGCTCCTACTCCACATGTAGCCATGCATAACTAGTGCTAGATAGTTGATTGTGAACTAACTAAAAGTAACTAGGCTAACTAAGACTAACTAGTTCCAACTCCAACTAACTGAAGGAGGTTGGTGTTGAGACTCCCAGTGGCTCCTAAAATGTAGAGATTAGTGTAGGAGGTGCCCAAACTAATGCATGCACATGCAGTAAGCGGAATTTAACCTTTAGCAGTGTTCCCCACACTCTAGTAACTGGTACATGTGGCCCCATTAGGCCATGTGGACCCAAATAATTAATTAAGGTTACTAAGTTGGGCTAAACTAATCTAAATAGACAGTATGGTCAAGGGAGGATTAATAATCCTAACAGGAGATTTTCCCGCGAGGTTTTCCCCATTTCCTCTGTTTTATTAAGTAGTTATTATTTTTTTCATTTAGATTGTATGGGTGACATTTGGTATTAGTTTCCAGGTCCTAGGTTTTCCAAAGTTAGGATTAATAGGG
Source organism: Pseudotsuga menziesii (assembly GCA_001517045.1). Classification (NCBI taxonomy): domain Eukaryota; kingdom Viridiplantae; phylum Streptophyta; class Pinopsida; order Pinales; family Pinaceae; genus Pseudotsuga; species Pseudotsuga menziesii. The sequence goes on along the minus strand of LPNX011097523.1, from coordinate 260,186 downwards.
GTGTTGGGATTATTATTAATCCTCCCTTTGACCACATTGTCTAAATGTCTATTTTTATAGCTTAGTAGGTCTTCATCACTCCACTAGTGCACGAGGGGCACACCTAGGGGACATATGTGACCTACTACACCTAATTACATGAGTTTAGGTGCCCCAAGGACCAATCCCTATAATTTAGGAACCCACTCTGAGTGCCACCAGAAATATCCTTTAGTTGACCTTGGTAGGTAATCAATTGCATTCAGTTATGCTCCAATTACCATCAGTTATATCACAACCATTTAGCCTAGTTCCATTTTACATGATTAAAGGGATTGTAGGTGCCTTTTTTCACCTACCCTTATCGGTTAACTAATTGTAGACTAATTTGGTTATCTAGAGTTGCATTTGTGAGCTCCAGCGATGATTTTCCCACACTGAGTTAGCTATGGAGTCAGTCCGAGTTGGTATATTAAGATCCTATATTAGGAATTTGAATTCTCCTATATGTATAACCATTGTATTACTTAATTATATACCTATTAATGGATTATTATTATTATTCCTATTATTGGTCTCATGAGTTTTTGTTATCTTCCATGAATCATTGATCTAAGTTTATCAATTCTTCTCCCTCTTCTACAATTCTTCATTTGAATCATGCAAGATGATGATACTATGCTTCATTGAAATTAATAGAAATATATTTTTCAAATGGACCATGACACAATAACAAGATTTTGAATAACCTAAGAACAAACTTTGCACAACTCCAGTGCTCGTGCTACCTGATTTGCATCAACCATTTTAAATCAAGACTGACACATCAAACTATGCCATGGGTGTCGTGATCACTCAATAAATTCATCTAGTGGCATTCCATTAGGAAACTTTTAGTGATATTATTTGTGGACTTATGAAAGTGAAGTATATTCCATTGTACAATCACTTAAGCAATGGATACACTGTATTCTAGGAAAATAAATGGTAATTCATACAAACCATAATCCTTTATAGTTTTTGGATGTCATAGTCTAAGTTACAAATTATGAGACAACTCAATTGGATTAATTACCTACAATGATTTCAAGTTGTATTTAAGCATTGGAAAGGAAAAACCAATGTAGTAGTTGAATGTCTTAGCCAACCACCAGTCACGCCATGTCTTACAGAGTTAAGTATGCATGGTTATGAAACCATTACTTGGACTTGAATATATGAACAAGACACTGAATTCTCCTCAGTGTATCAAAAAATATAGAAAGGTGATCTTATTTCTCTTAAATACCACATGAAGGACACTTTGATTTACAAGCTCAAACATGTTTGTCTACCTCTAGGTGAGAACAAACAAAATTTAATTTGGGATGCACACTAAAAAAAATGAGTCATTTCGGTGTGTAATAGACTCTCATAGTACTCTAGAAGTATATATATTGGCCTCCATTCAATATGGATGTTGACAAGCATATCAAGTCATGTGTGGTTTGTGTCATCTCCAAGCCATTGAATCGATGATAAGGTTTGGATACACCCTTTCCCATTCAAATTCAACCATTGGAATCCATTTCCTTGGACTACATGACTGTATACCTTGTTACCAAACACCAGCATGATGCAATCCTAGTAGTGGTTGACAAATTCTAAAACATGATCATCCTCATTCCTTGCAAGAAGTCTACAACAAAACAATAGTTTCCTCAACTCTTATTTGAGAATGTTTAGAAACACTATGGATTAATGAATACAATCATCTCCAATAGAGATTTTATATTTGTCAACACTTTTTAGAAAATAATCTGGTAGTGGCTCTACAGACAACTATCTATGTTGATCACATTCCATCCTTCCGATGATGGAAAAAATGAAAGTTGTGAATTTCATGGTGGTGCAACTGATCTACATGTACAACCACAAGCATCACAAAACTTGGGATGAAATTATCTCGTACATCCAAAATAGCTATAATCAAGCACAACACAACTCAACAAGAAAGAACCCATTTTAGGTCTCCCATGGATTCCATCCCTCAGTGCCTATTAAGTTATTCAGTCAAACAACTAGTCTGATCAACATAGACCATGAATAGTGAAAAGTTGAAAAAGAACTCAATTTCAAGGATGAGGTTTGTGAGATTCATAAACAAGCACAGTAGATGTTGCAACAACTTAGTGAGAAATACAAGGCTTGTCATGAAAAGCATCATATTCCTCATTCATTTAGCATTGGGTATCAAGTTTGGTTACAGGTTTGGTTACACCTCAAGAAAGAAAGATTTAGTGTCCTACACAAGAAGTTGAATCCTTTAGAACTCTATGGTACTTACACCATTCTTGAGAAAATTAGGGAATTTTTTTTTAATATTAGCATTTTACCATACCTAAGTTTGCATCCAATATTCAATATGGACTTGCTTCAAATGTATTTTCCACCATTATTAAAATAGATCGACTTACATCCAACAGATCTAGAATATATCCATCCATATTTTCAAGAAACTCTTGTCATTGACACCATTGTCAGACACACACACACACAAGGATGTAAACAATTCCCTTATTTCACATGTCCAAAGTAGGAAAAATCCCAATTCAAGGAAAGTGGTATCCTCTCAGTGTATTGGAGAATTCATCCTACAAATAGTTAAATCTCTCATGGGATTGAAAACGCCCCTAGTTTCCTACCCAGAAAAAAAATAAAAAATGGTTTATATATCCTCCTATATCTTATTTATTATGCAAACAAAAGGAAATATGAGTAGGGAATAAAGTATATGTCTCACCTTCTTTAAAAAAATTCCTTTATTACTCCAACCTTTAGCTTTGATATTCCAAAGCTCCTAAGCTTGATGCAACTATGAAAAAGACAATACAAACTACCTTTATCCAAACATGTTAAGCATAAACAAGATCTATTTGACTTTGAATGTCTCAAAGAAAACATATATTACATAATAATAAGGTATGGAAGGAATATGCCAAGTTATATTAATGATAAATCCATGAAGACATGTACATCAAAATGGATTATACCTGACTTTGGTGTAGCATGATCATACTCCTAGCACTCCTTCATATTCCTTTCAAGACTCTTAGGATAATAATATTCACCTCTCCAATTGTTTCGAACCTCCAATAGTTACAATATTAAAGGTTTAATCCTCTCTAAAATCACCTCCCATAGCTCATGAATATCCTTCCTTAAGTAGCGTTGAGGAGGAAAACCACTAGGAGAGGGATTAGGATCTAGGATAATATAACTTGGATCAATGATATTCATCTTATCGAGGATATAATGGGAGTTAGGATTCAAATTGGGACTTATCCCATGAAAATATTTTTGAAATCCAAGCTCCAAATTCATCTTATCGAGGATATAATGGGAGTTAGGATTCAAATTGGGACTTATCCCATGAAAATATTTTTGAAATCCAAGCTCCAAATATATGGATAAGGCTAAACAAGTATTTTATCTTCGATAAATCAAAGTAAAAAGCGATAAAGTGAAATTTTTGTGATAATTTTGTCTGCAACATGATCTAGGACCCCAAGAGACTCTCACAAATCAAATTTCTTACAAAAACTAGCAAAAATCATGGAAGAGGAACAATTTTACATACACAGTGTGAATATAAATTGGATATTATTTGACTATCTAACATGTAAATATGTTTAGAACAGGTTTATATTACATCTAGTTCAATTTGAGAGGCTTTGGAATCCAGATCTAAGTGTACATGTGAAAATAAGCAAATTGGCCTCAATCCCCCCTAGGTGGGACAAACAAGATCCAACTCATCCAAAATGGTCATGAATAATGGTGTGGACATGGATGAAGTGTGCTGGAGCAATGATTACTCCTTGGAATGCATGGGTGAGCATGTATAGGTGGGTGGGAGGCTCAAGGTGGGAAATTAATGCTCCAATAGTCCAAAAATTGGGCTAGAAACACCCCTAGATCTCCTAGTCAACCACAATTACTCAAAAAGAGGAATGGGAGTGCACTTGTCATAAATGAGGGCACACATATGGATTTTTACTGAGCTGGAGCGCTCTTGTAGGTGTGAAATCACCAAAATAATTGGTTATTATGCTGGATTAACTTCCCAAAGTCCAAACCATAGCATATTACTACATCAATGCAAATAAAATTGACTAAGGCTTTAGAATAAGGTACTAAGTGGTGGATTATTGTTCTAACACCCTCCCTTAATCATAACTTAGTACATCTCATCAAAATCTTATTGGAGGCCTTGGAAACAAAGGCTTAAGTCACCTCCATACAAATAGATTTGCATCAAATGAAACAATTGAGAGCAAGAATCTATCCATTTTTGCATACCAATCCCTAGGGCCTTGATTGAGCCCATAAAGTGATTTATTCAACCTACAAACAAGTGAGGGTCCTCTTGGAAACCTTAAAGTTTCTTCATGTAGATCTCCTCCTGCAGTTCATCATGTAATAATGCACTCTTGACATCCATATGGTGCACTTCCCAACCTTTACTAGCTACAATTGCTAAAAATAGTCTAGAATTGAATCCATATTGTGAACCAGTGCAAAGGTATTGGTGTAGTCCACACCTTGGAATTGAGAGTATCCCTTAGACAAAAATATGGCCTTGTACTTAACAACAAAACCATCTGCAGTAATTTTGGTTTGGAAGACCCACTTACACTACACAAGCTTCCTCTTGGGAGGAAGGGGAACTGATTCCCATGTTCCATTATCTTGGAGAGAATTGAATTCATATTGCATGGTTGATTGCCACCTTGGATCATGAAAATCTTCCTTATATGATCGTGGATCAGATCCAATCATCGTATAATAGTGCTCAACAAGAGGAATTACACTTGCATAAGAATTATTGTGAAATTGGGATCTTGTCTTCCTTAGCTCTAGGGGATTTCCTGTCAATTCCCCTGCAACTTGTATGATTTTATCATCCCATTTGGGCCTTGAAGGTGACTCGTGTAGATAAATGTCATATTTAGCCATGTCATTATCAGAATTATCAAAAAAATCAGAGCTTGATACTAAATGCAACGATTATCTTATGACAATTCTATTTTGACAACAAACACTTATTTTCTAGTGAATCACTTAAATGTAACTAATAGATAAACTAATTGATCGATTATTGATATACACATGATTAAACAATTATCATTCAAACCTGATTAATGCACAACTGAATCTTATCTAGAACAACATTACAGTAATTTATCACATCAATACTAGTGCACATGTACAAGGTTTGCGTGCATGGCCAGCATATGCATAGATCATATATGTACTATAAGAAAACATCATGTCATCCATGCATATATATACTAACTGAAAAAATAATAATCATTTGAGCACACAGAAGAACCATACATACAATACATCACGATCACATAGATATAACCATGTCAACATACATCCAACATAATTATTTTAGCATGAGAAACCTTTAAATAGCTAACGAGTTAAGTTATAATGTCAATACACTTTAAATTCATAATAGATAATCAATCAATTATTATAAACGGAAATGTGCTCATTACTACTATCTTGGTGTCATAACACTCACCTCCAAACAATACTAGCTAACATATCATCCCATCCTAACCTACTTCCGCATCCTCCCTATCCTTCCTCTACTAGTAAAGATGTGCCATTGGCTTCACCGACCTACCCACATATAGACCCTACGAGCAGTAGCATCGGCTAAATAACAGACCCAACCTCCCCTAGCAGGCATTTGACCATCGTCATCACACATCTATGGAAGCATGACTCTGCACAACCCTTCCACGAGCTCGGGTATCATACAACATAGGGTGGGAAACACCTCCATCCCTCTCAACATACTGGGTCTATACCCTATCAAAAAAAAATCATATCTTGCTGCTATCGAGATTATCGGAATGAGTCATCGTATCATTAGTTTGGTCAATAAGGTTTATTCGATAAGTAAGTGCTTATCCAAACATCATATTCAATACGTAGATATCACTTAGCCCATGTGTTGTGTGGGTTAGTATTTTTCAAAATGCACATTTATAACAAACATTTCCACTCTATCATCAATTGATCCACATCATCATCATTATTTCTTTTTGCGTAATAATTTTAGTTCTTCACAGCTACACATGACACATAATAATTCAATCAATCACATCATAAGATGGTATCTACGTACCACATCCTATATTTAGCATTTTATTAATGAAAAAATTTAAACATATATTGTCATTGTGAAACAAAGGAATCCCATGATAACTTCAACATTGTAATCGCACAAACATAGTAACGCCATAAATATTTTCATTTGATCATCCTTATCATCTGTATGCAATATAATCCATCACAAGTGTGCATGACATTTAATATTTTAGTCGACCATATCATAAAGAAAGTGGTATCCACATACAACATTATATCTTTTACATCTCATCTACGCAAATAAAATCAAACATATATTGGCATCTTTAAACAAGAGAAAATATTGTCATAAAGTATAGTAATAGCATATAATCAGGTCCATCATGTCGTACAATATAGTTTCCTTAGTCGAGTTGAGTCCACGAGATAATAAGAAAATAATATATTGTATGTCCAAATGTCATATAGTTGTCTAATCAAAATATGGGGCATTACATACACCCACCCTTCAGAAAACTTCATCCTGAAGTTATGGTCAAAATAGTGAGGGAAAAAATATCTATGCATAGTCTCTACTTTCTCTTAGGTAGAAGATCCTAGGCTAAATTTGTCCCACTAGATATTTGTGTGGTCCCTAGGTAGGTGTTATCTATGTTTTATACACTATAACATATACTAGTAACTAATCTGACATCCTTAAGTCTTACCAATTGTAATACCCATCAAGGTTCATTACGTGTTGATAGGGTGTAATCCACAATGGCTAATTTACATAAATAAATTATGCATTCATTTGTATTGTAACTCATAATAAAACTCATTTATAACAAATTTCAACATACTCTACACCTATGGCATCATTCAAATACAATTCTTCTAGTAATGGGTTCTACCCATCCAATTGTTCCTTCTTCTTTTTTTTCAACCCTTATGAGCTTTTGTTATTACCTACGGTCATTTACTATACTAGTTATGACTACCACCCCATCCCAACTTGAGGACACCTTGCAAGTCCTTATTCCATTTTTATTTATTTATTTTCACCATCTCGAGTATAAATCAGAGTTTACAAATGAAATTTTAATGCATAGATTGAAATCCCATTTTTAAGATTAACTAAAATTTCCAATACTACAACCAACTCGTGCACACTATAAATCTTTCATTAATTCACATATTTAGTTAATGTATTTTCAACATTTTCTTATTAATGAATTACATACCTTTTGAGAACACTTTTAAGAACTCTAACCCACAAGTTTTGCAATACCTCATTATGGTTTTTCCAATTTTAATGGATGCAAGGTCGATTTCTTCTAGATTACAACCCCCTCGTGCTCAAAATGAGTTTCAACCTATCATGATTATATACATTCTTTGTACAATTGTATGATACTTATAGGGTGGAAAACCGACTTTACTAGAATCAATCATGTATACTCACTTGAACCGAGATGACTAGACATTCATTATGCCTTACTAATCCTACTCCCTTCAATGATTTCGTAAAGACACACATACCCTTTCATAAATAATTTCATCATAATTTCACTTGGAAAGTGTGTTATTGAACCAAGGATGTAATCCTATTACCACCTTTATGTCCATTGCTTAAACATGTCTACCGACAAGAGTATACAAGATTTTGAAATGTTTAAGAATCAACATCCTAAAGGGTCCATCACCCGTTTAAACCTTCCAACTAATTTTAGTTTAAACAAACTTGACCTTTTTTTTTGTTTAGTTTCACTTTAAATATCCCTTAAGTGAACATTGAAATTTTCATATTGATCTCTTCTTCTCAATCCTCATATCAACAAGGTGGTGATTTATAACATAAAACTTATAGGCAATTTTTCAACAATCTTCTTTGCAAACTGGTTATTATATATATATATATATATATATATATATATATATATATATTTCATAACAACCCGAGTTTTAATTCATGCTTGTATAGTATATTAAACTTGACAATTCTCTATGGAAACTTGGCCAAATGAACACAAGAAAACTATAGCATTTATAAGTGGATTTATATCTATAATAATACTTTTACATTACTCACAATTTACTTACTTGTGTTTCAAATTAATAAAATATATTTTGATTTTGTTCTTTAAGCATTACTTGAATATTTCACATTAATCAACTAAATCTTTTTTTTATTCTCTACATCTTGTATTTCAAGTTCATTACATATATTTTTCTTTTATTCTTTGTATACATTACATGCATGCTGTCATATTGAATTATGTTCAGTCTTATTGAAATATATTCACACCACAACCTAATGATAAAAGTAAATTATGATCATCGTGATGTTTGAAAATGGTTTACAATTAATTATTAGATTTATATAAAATAGTATTATAATTTTGACATTTCCAATGGGGAGAATGATATTTTATTTTTCCATTTTTCAAGTCTTGTGGGTTTATGAGCCCACTCCTTAGAGAGGCTTCCCATTTATTTTTATGCTGGAGATTGCCATCTTCAAGCCAACCTTCCTCTATGTTTAATGAGTTGAGATTCACTCTCTACATGTGAGTTAGGTTTTGTTTAGCTCTTTGTCTATTGGCTCTATTCAACCCTAGATATTTTATTAACCTCCTACATAGACACAAGTTTTTATTTATAAAGAAAAAGTATGAATTGGGATATGGAAGGGCCCATAGTTTCTGACAAAAATGGGGGGAATCACCTATTAGACCCACTAATGAATTTACCTTTTTAAAAGTGGATTTGCATTTGAACAGAATTAAAAGCCATTAATATTATTGAGAAAAAGATAATCCAAGAAATAGTAATATCTTGGCCTCTAGCAAAACTTATGATTTGGATAATATTATTATTTATTCTTGCTACATACCTGAAATATTCAGGATATTATTGATCTAGAAAGAGATGATAAAGTCTTCTTGTATAGACTAAGAATTTTTTTTTTTTTCATAAGACCAATGCAATTTGGTTGTAAAACTACTTTGAAATTTTATTTATTTATTTATTTTTATTGATTGGGAAAAGCACAATTCAAGCCATCCCTTTAACATTTATTTCATATTTCATATTCTAGATTAGCCTATAGAGTAGCTGTAGTAAAAATTACCTTAGACTACTCACTCAATGGATGTATTTATTTCTTAGAGAATGATTGATTGAATTTGATTTTGGACTTTTGACTCACAAGCTGGCACTCACAACTTCATGATAATAAGCGAGACTAACTATTACCTGGTGACACAACTTCCTGGCTATCATGAACCAGTAGGCCACTCACTGCAATTTACAAAGTGCAAATAAGAGAAACTCTCATACACCCAAAATAATATATCTTACCCATGGATATATTAGTTTGAAATTCTTGACAGCAATCCAAATGGTGCAGATTAGTACGTACACAACAACGAGATTAGACAGATAGCAAGACAATACAAACTTACTTTTAATTTTCCAACACGGTAACAAGAGAAGAACTTTCTCTCAAAATTTTAAGCAATGGAATGGTGTGGATTCCCATGCTCCTTGAACAATCAATGCAAATGTTCTTGATTCAACATGAAATTGAATGAAAATAATAACGAAATGATGCTTGGTTTAAACATTGTACACTCCACCACCACCTAACATGCGACCCAATAATTTCATAAAGAACATCATGCAATAGTTAACGTTGAATAATATTACTTCAAACATTTTCACCAAGCCGAAGAAGGGTCATTTATTCAGAGGTACTGGTGAAAGATAGAGAGAATTAATTAAGAATGCAGGTATAGAACCTCATGGATGGTTGCGTTGACGGTGGCATCATATGTGTAAGGTATTTCCTGATTGCTGAAGAAATTACATTTGAAAGTCGACACAATCGTCAAATTGGAAAATTGGAAAATTCTTTCTAAAACGATTAAGACAGAAAAGAACAATAATCCATGGGAAAACTATTGGAGATATTATCTGGAGGATCCTCTGTGAAGGTTCCAGAAAACTATTGGAGATCTTATCTAGGGATATATTTATAGAACGAAAAATTTCATTCTCTTGTTAAAAAATAAAAATAAAAAATCATATTCGACTTGAAACTTTAAATTTCAGAATTGCGACCACATAGTTGTACACAAATGTCGAAATAAATGTGTACGAATATGCTATTTAATCTCGCAGTCCATCCACGTGAACTGTTGTGTTGCTCGTTTTTTGAATACGATAAAAGACAATAAAACGCCTAGTTTTTTTTGTGAATTTCTGATAAAAGATTTGTTCAATTTTACCTAGAAAATTGTTATTTTCATAATTTTAGAAATTATGTTGGACTGTTCTAAATTAAATATATGATTTTAAAACTTCCTATATTCTCCAGTTTTCTTTTATTTAAACAAAAATTGGTCTGCTGAACACTCCAAATGACAATTTCAGTCGAGTTAGGGGCGTTTTGGTTAGTGCTTATACTCTTAGTTTTTTTGGGTTGCTACCATCTCCATAAATTTCAACACGTCAAAATCCATTTGCGGTTAATGTGAGCGACAGCCCTTTGTACCATCTGATTGAAATGTTTTATATATATATTTTTAAACTAATTTTATCGTCATAATCAAATAGTCTCAATGAGAATTTGGAGTCACGAAGTTCGTTCACAACTTCCAACGAGTTGCTCTTTTTCTGATTCACAGGCTGCTAATACTCGTTGATTGGTCTTTGTCAAACCCCATCAGCCACTTTAATTACCAATGCTGGTAATAGTTAAGTCTCTCAGTCTTGGGGAAGGTGCATACGGTTTCTATGGAGACAAATTTTGTTTTCATTGTGACTATGCTCCTTAGATTTCATAGGAATTACAATAACAGATGTTCATGTGCCCTTTGATTACGAATACTGGATTGATGTCCTGCAAATGTTAGATTTCTAAGAAGGAGAAGGAAGTTGCAACTATTTTTTATATTATGGTACCAGGTGACAAACTGGAAAAAATAAAAAGGCAGGACTCTGCCAGTCCAGAGGAAGATTTATTCTATGTAACGAGAAGCACGTCCTCTTCGGCACCTCCGACGCCTGCTGCAAGTACTTTGTCGAAGTCTACGACTAATGTTCCTGATTCAGGAAAATGCATGGATTCTTTGGTAGATAATGCAGAAGAAGAAGAAGAATGCCAGACTCCTAAGTCGGAGGAGGACAGGATATCTTCGGTGCTCTACTGTCGTCCTGCACCATATAAACCCAGATCGTTTCCAGTAAAGAGAATGCGACATGCATGTCCTCCAAAAGGGATTTTCATCTCCTCTATTGATCCTGATCTGCAATAGTTGTTCGGCTTAGGTTTTATCAGTCAACAGGGAGGATGGATCGCCCAATGTTTATTGAAATATTAGGCCTTCATCATCATTTATGTGATTTGAAAATCAATAAGCTAAACCAACACCAGATCAATAAATTAGGTTTATATAATATATGATAATGAATTATGGTGATAAAATGGGCAAGTTTGCTTTAGCCAGGGAAATCAATCATTGGCACTCATACCTGGATCAGAAAGCAAAGAAAATTCAACATAACTTAAGAAATCCTAGGAAAGACAAAGATAAATAAAGTTACATGTGTGGCCACGTTGGGAATTCTGTAGGTTTCACCCTTTTCCTTATTCCCGGAACATACATAGAGATTAAACTGTTTCATTTATTAATACTAATCATTTCTTTAAAATATATATATAGAACTCTTTTGTTTCTTCAATAGAGATATAAATTCTTTCCAGAATTGAATAGATGGGTAAATTATTTTGTTTGTAAATATTAATAGGATTTTTTTGTTTGTAGCTCATATTTCAAATATTAATAAGAGAAAATTTAACTTTATCTATGTTTTAGTTTTTGTAGGTGGTAACTACTATATTTTTTTTTAATACATTTTTGCTCAAGTTTAATAGAATATGGCAGTCAATTTCATGGTAGTTTTAGATGTGAATAGGCCCTTAAGGTCGTGGTGTTCTGTAGTGCACCATCGTCATGGGATCTGCAAAATTTATCAATTCTAAGATTTTGATTCCATTCTAATATAATGCAATATTTAAAACATCATTTGTACACATATTTCTATTTGCATTTTAACAAAATAATTGTGCAGTATAGCAATGGGATAAATCAAAATTTATAAATCACATTTCCATTTCATACAAGAACTAAATAACTGGATTCCTTAGTTTATTTTCAGTAGCTCCAGTGTCCTCCTCTAGTAGCTTCCCTTTGCCAAAACTTATTAACCAAACCAACAAACCACCCTCTCGACCAGCTTATTATTGTGTTGGCCTTAGGAAACCAACTGGTTTCCTAACCCCCGAGCCCACACTCTTTAATCCCGAAAGAAACTTTCCTTATTTCAAAATATCTCCATTAATAGTGCAGTTTTCCCTCTTCCTTTGAGTTTCCCACATCCTCATATCCCGAAGTTAACCCCCCCCCTCGGTCTTCCTCATTTTCTCAAAAAAAATATAAGTTTAATTCTTCCCAAAGAAAAACCCTCTCTCTTTCTCCATCTAAGCTCTCCTATATGCCAATTTTCTCCACCTAACTTTATTCTTACTCCACCATGTGACATCCCCTATATTATTGGGATTCTAAACCATTAATAGAATCATACTAACCAATGACAAAATAATTATAATATTTGTTCTAGGGTATCTCCTTCCGGCAAGTCAAATGGTTAAATGTTCATTTAACTTTTACATTTTGATGTAACTTCCTATGGTTTATTTTAACACAAGATAATCATGGCTTGTCTTATTCACTTTCGAGACAAGTTAAATACTAGATTCGATAAATGATGTTATGATTCACAAATAAAGTTTAAATAATCAATAAATATAATATAATAGCATTGAATCAACCAATCACTTTCAAAATATTATTCTATTCAACAATCCAATTAAATAAATAAATAACTTATTCGAAACAATAATGAAACTTATCCTTAATCATAATAATAATAATAAATAGATAAATAAATACAACTATGATTGTTATAATTGCAACATCCATCACTTCTAAACAAAACACCTCTTAATATTCAAAGAGAATGATGAACATGTTAACAAAATGCTATTTGTATACATAATACAATAATTATATTAAATGACAATTCTGTCTCGACAACAAACAATTATTTCCTCATGAATCACTTAAACGTGACTAATAAATAAACTAATTGATCGGTTATTTATATACACATGATTAAACAATTATCATTCAAACCTAATTAATGCACAACTGAATCTTATCTAGAGAACAACAGTACAATAATTTATCACATCAATACTAGTGTACATGTACAAGGTTTGCATACGTGGCCAATGTACGCATAGATCATATATGTACTATAAGAAAAAATCATGTCATCCATGCATATATATACTAACTGACAAAATAATTAATCATTTGAGCACATAGAAGAACCATACATACAATACATGACGATCACATAGATATAACTAGATACCAGCATACATCCAACATAATTATTTTAGCATGAGAAACCTTTAAATAATTAACGAGTTAAGTTATAGCATCAATATACTTTAAATTCATAATAAATAATCAATCAATTATTCTCAAGGGAAACGTACTCATTACTACTATCTTGGTGTCATAACACTCATCTCCAAACAATAATATCTAACATATCCTCCCATCCTAACCTACTTCCTCATCCTCCCTATCCTTCCTCTACTAGTAAAGATGTGCCATCGGCTTAACCGACCTCGACACATATAGAACCTTAGAGCGGTAGAGTCAGCTAAATAGTAGACCTATCCTCCCCCAGTAGGCATCCGACCATCGTCATCACACGTCTAGGGTAGCATGACTAAACACATCCCTTCCACGACCTCAAGTATCATACAACATAGGGTGGGAAACACCTCCATCCCTCTCAACATACTAGGTCTATACCCTATCCAAAAAAAATCATATCTTGCTGCTATCGAGATTATCGGAATCTGCCGTCGTATCATTATTTTGGTCAATAATCTTTCTTCCATAAGTAAGTACTTATCCACACATCATATTCATTACCTAGATATCACCTAGCCCCTGTGCCCTGTGGGTTAGTATTTTGGAAAATACACATTTATAACAAGCATTTTCACTTGATCGTCAATTGATCCACATCATCATCATTATTTCTTTTTGTGTAATAATTTTAGTTCATCACAGCTACACATGACACATAATAATTCAATCAATCGCATCATAAGATGGTATCTACATACCACATCCTATATTTATCATTTTATTAATGAAAACATTTAAACATATACTGTCATCATGAAAGAAAGGAATCCCATGATAATCACAACATTGTAATCGCACAAACATAGTAACATCATAAATATTTCCATTTAATCATCATCATCTATATGAAATATAATCCATCACGTGTGCGTGACATTTAATATTTTAGTCAACCATATCATAAAGAAAGTGGTACCCACATACAACATTATATATTTTACATCTCATCTACGCAAATAAATTCAAACATATATTGTCATCTTTAAACAAGAGAAAATATCATCATAAAGTATAGTAATAGCATATAATCAGGTCCATCATGTCATACAATATAGTTTCCTCGGTCGAGCTGAGTCCATGAGATAATAAGAAAATAAAATATTGTATGTCCAAATGTCATATAGTTGTCTAATCAAAATATGGGGATTTTGCATGTAATTGATACTTTCAAATATTAATAAAGTTGCATAGCTAAAGCTAGCCTTTTTCATATATTCATGTGTTGTCTTTCTTACAGTCGGTACTTTCAATTTCTCATGTGCATGTGTTTCTTGTTATTTACTTCCATAATGTTTTCCCTTCATGTTTGAAAATGAGTTTTTAATAGCACAGAATCCATAATCATATGCTTTGTCTATTTCTTTCTAACATTCACCAACCTTTTCATCTAAAGTTAATGTTGGATTCATCCCAGTTAGATGCCCACATTAATGGATTGTTCTTGATTTCTTCTATAATCACCATACCAAAGCAATTTGGCTGTAATAAGATTGTTACTTTTCCTTTGTTAAAGTTTTTGATGCAACAGCATTGTAAATGGTATTTTTCCATATTATGACTCTATGCCCAATGTACATCTGTTTCAACCACCTACAATATTAATTTTATCTTTTGTTTACATATAGATGGCCTTGTGAGAAAATACATTGAGAGATCCCTCTCTGGAGAGAAAGAAGCCATCCTTCTTTCCTAAAGCTTGGTTTTGTGGTTACCTTGGGGTTTGTCTTTTCACAACTGGGGGTAAAATCTGAGTGAATGTCAACCATATAATTTAGAACTCACTGATGATACTGCTACTGTAATTCTTGGTCCTAGAGTTGAAGAAAAAGATGAAGAAGATGTACCTCCTTTTTATGTAAGTATGAATGTCCATGATATGATTTCACATTATGCCATGCTTGATTCAGGTGCATCGCATAACTTAATGCCAATGGTTGTAGTGGAAATTTTAGGATTGGCGATTACTAGGCCTTATAAATACTGGTATTCCTTTGATTCTAGAAAAGTGAATTGTATGGGATTGATTAAAGATATGGTGGTAACTCTAGCTCAAATCCCAGCTAAAATCATTTTCATGGATGTGGTAGTTGCTGATATCCCCTCTAAATTTGGCATGTTAAAATCCAGATCATGGGCCTCAAAGCTGAAGGCAACGCTACAGATGGATATGTCCTTTGCAACTATACCTTTGTTTGGGGGTCATAGAATATTGTACAGAGAGAAGAGAGTAGAGTATGCGGTGAGTAGTCAAGATAAGCCAAAAAATCACCCCATATATGCTATAGAAACTGACTTAGGATCTTCTATATTTTTCCATGATTCACATGTTGATCATGAAATACCCATAGTAGTGGATGTGAAATAAGACAAAGAATTTATTCAGAGACATAAAGCATTGGAAAAGAAACAGAATGAAGAGGGTCTCTAGAAAATGTTTCTTAATGGGTATCTTAGTAAGGAGGGAGATGGTGCAGGAGTGGGGATAATTTCTCCTAACAGAGGGTTTAAATTTTTTTTCTTTTAAATTAACCTTTGAATGTACCAATAATGTGGCAGAGTATGAAGCTCTGTTGTTAGAATTAAATGCTTTAAAATATTTGGGAGCCAAAAGAATTGATGTATTTAGAGAATCTGAGTTAGTGATCAACCAAGTGAATGACAGCTATCAGACTAAACATCCAAGGATGAGAGAATATAGGAATGAAGTCTGGGGCATGTTGGGAATTTTTTTCATGGAGCATAGAGTCAGAGTTGTTCCTATAAGAGAAAATCAAGTGGTTTATTCATTGGATACCACTGCTGGTAATTTCAAGATTCCCATATATTTGAAAAAGATATATAAAATAGCAGTTGTACATAAACCATCCATCCTTGATAATTCCAAATACTGGAAGGTATTTGAGGACAAATTGCAAATAAAAACATTTCTAGAAATGCCAGACGAGTTTGTAGATACTCAAATAAATATAGATAATCAAACACGGAGAACTTCCAGAAAAATGTACAGTTTGATGATGAAGATGATGAATGTAAAAATATGAAAAATATAATTGGAGGTAAAGACATAATTCAACTCAAAAGTAATTATATCCCAAAAGGTTGGATTCTTATTGAGAAACTGTTTGATCAGAACAATGTTGCAAAGGACCCAAAGGTACAACATATAGAAAATGAAATTGAGGACCAGAACATAGGAACTAAATATGTACCTATAATTGTAAAACTGTCTAAGAATTTTCCTGTGGCTGAAAAGGAAAAATATATTCATTTGATGAAGAGTTATGTTGATGTATTTGCATGGAGTTATGAATATTTGAAAGAATATGATACATCTATTATACAAAATACTATTATGGAAATATCATTGTTACTCTTAGATTATCTAAGTAGGTTGCTAATTTCGTACCAATAAGAAAGAAGAATGGTGAAATCAAACTTTGTGTTGATTTCAGGAATTTGAATAAATTTTCATTTAAAGATAACTATCATTTACCTAAAATGTACCGTGTTTAGAAGAAAGAGGTAAGAGCAGAGAGAATTTCCACCATGGATGGTTTCTCTGGGCATAATAAAATCAAATTTATTCCAGAGGACCAAGAGAAAAATGATTTTACTACACCATGGGGTACATTTATGTATGCTAAGATGTGATTTGGGTTGATGAATGCAGGAGCCACCTTTCAAACATCCATGGATATTGCTTTTACAGAGGAAAAGGATAAGTTTGTAGTTGTTTATATGGATGATATAACAGTTTTTTCTAAATCTGGCAGGGATCAATGAAACATTTGGAGAAACTCTCTCTGAAATGCAGAAGGTATGGAATTTCCCTTAATCCAAGAAAATCAATTTTTTCTTTAAAATAGGGAAATCTATTGGGGCATATCATTTCTAAATATGGAATGAGGATATACCCAGTGTTGGCAGGAAGTTTTGAGGAAAGTTAGTTGTGTTTCATCGCGGATGTTGCGCAAAATCAAAGATGTTGCGCAAGATGGAAGATGGCGCGCAAGGCGGCTTAACTATATTTTATGTATTTTGGTCATATTTTGTATATTTGGACCGCATTATGTGGATTGCGGTCATTATTTTGTAGATTTTGGTGCAAGTAGTTAGGAAGTTGACTTAAGTGGACCATCAATGTAAAGGTGCAAGCCTATAAATAGATCTGGGATGTAAGTGTTAAGTCTCTCCTTTTTAGCTTCTGAATGACGACTTGGATTTTTCTGGATTTGTTTGGATCTATTGAGAATATGGAGATAAATTGAAGAGTATTTTTGGGGAACCTGTATTTTGCTGCGAATTCCAATATGACATGATGGAGATTGGACGAAAATTTTGTGTCTTTTTGCATATTCTTGTTTTTCTTTTTTCTGTGATCTAAATGTGAATACGATGTGTATCTATGAATGATGTGATGCTTTTCTATTATAAATGATGATATCGTGATAGATATGTTTATGCATCGATGTTTATGTTGCGATCTGAATATGTTGATTTGATCCACTCAATGATGATATGAATTGTTGAATGTATAATCTCAATTATTGAAATTGTTAAGTAATGTTGTCTTGAGTTGACAGTGGATGTCTATTCCTCCTTCGTACTACAGAAACTTGGTTCCAACAATTCTTCCTTGAACATCTCAGGTGTTTTGGGTGTCGATAGAGAGAAAACCCCTACATGAGTACTTTTTTTTTGAGTTTTTTATCATCTTGTATGAGTGGTTGGCACGATTAACCTATCGAAAGACAAATTTCTAAGGAGGTGAACCAACTGGATGGACTCCAAAACTGATCCAACAATTGCAGGAGGTAGACAACAAAGCATTAAGGGTCGTTGAAGTTTTTCTTAGCAGCATCTTGGAGGGATACATCACTGAGTTCGCGGTCGACACAGTTAAATCTTACAGCGACGTAGAAAGGGAGTTCTTCAATGGACCAAGTGGTAGGTTTCTGTTATCTTTACAATTGTCTATTAAGATGCTCATCTGTGAAAAAGGAATATTGAAGATGAACTCCACCAAGTACAACCTTGGTGTGTGGAGGCTCTAGGTATCGCAAAAATGAGGGTTGGATGGAATGATATGGGGTAGATTGATGGAATTTACGACGAGACTATGAGGGGAGCTGAGGAAGGAATTGGTCTTACGAGAGGAGGAGCAAGGTTTTGGAAAGAGAAGAGGCAGAGGACAAGAGAGATTCATGCTGCGTCTGAAATGCGAGACCAAGAAAGAAGACCACACGGGACGAAGAGACCCTACAGCAATGAAGGAGACGACCAGACTACGCCCGAGCCCAAGGAAAGACCAACCTAGAGAAGAAACATACCCACACCTGTGTGTAATTCACCACACTCAGTAAGAAACATGAGTTCAACACCAACTTGTCCGACGTGTCAACAACACTCCAATAGTAACGGATCAACAACTCTAGGAAGAAGGCCCAGGATGACAGGAAAAAATGTGAAGTTACCTGTATTTCATGGGAACGGGACTGACGATCCCGAGCAATACTAGTTTCTATGTGAAGTAGTGTGGACTGTAAAGCAAGCTTAGGATGACGATGTTAGGAAGGGCCAATTGGTGATGACCCTTCCAGGTTGCGCACTGGACTAGTTCATGAATTTTGTACAAGTTCCTACGAGGACTCCAATGAAGACTTTGGCTAAAATTAGAAAAGGATTAATTGAAGAATTCAGAAAATAGAAATATGAGGCACAATATATCACAGAGTTGAAGTAAATTAAGCAATATCCAAATGAGACTGTCTGGTATTTCTATCAGTGATTCAAGAAGCTGATGGCAAGAGTCATCTTTGAGATGAGTGATGTTCAGCATAATTAATGGTTCATCATGGAGTTAGTACTGCATATCAAAATGTCGTTTATGCAGCAAAATGTTGTGACGCTGAGTGAGGCTCTAGAGATTGTGATGAAGTTGGAAATCTGTTGGAGAGAATGTAGTCGGTATCAACAAAATTCAAACATAATTAGCGAACCTGACACTCTTATTGCACGATATCAAGAAGGGAAAAGAGCATTGCAAGGAAGTTTGGTGTACTCGATGTCACGCAGAGGGACATCATAAGCATCAATTCTTGGATTTCCAAAAGTACCTATTGTCGGGACAACCAAACCCATTAAGTTATGGCAGCATGCCATGGTGTCGTATATGCCAATTTTATGGGCATTGCCATGAAGATTGTGGGTATATGCACAAGATGGTCATGAATCCAAGGAATTTATACTACACATTATGTCATTCTGTTGGGCATGAAGATAAGGATTGACACGCATATGATTTAGTTCAGGACAGAACAATGGACATGTACTATGTAAAGGGAGAATACCATCAAATGGTCCAGCAACCACAGAAGCAGTCACAGGTGGTAGAGCCACCACCTCAACCACATTTTGTACCGCAACCACAAACACAGTTTGTACCACAATCGTAGTACAACAAGATGCATATGGATCCATAGTAGCCACAGTAAACTTAATTGTGACAGTATGTCTAGAAGCAATCGAATCCCCTGCAACAACACTTTAATCAACTGCAGTATCAGCAGCAAGGAGGATTCCAAGGAGGACAAGGTGGAGGTTTTGGTCGAGGAGGACAAGGTTGCAGACCGGTGCAACATTATAATTGTGGATTTTTGGGACATTTTAGAAATATTTCCCGCAATTACAAGCACAGTGTACTTATTGTATTGTTGTTGACCACACTGTTGAGAACTGTCCACAGTTGATCACAAAATGGAAGGCAGGAAACATTCTGCAGTTGCAGAACCAGAACAAGAACAAGAACCAAATTCAAAATAAGAACCAGAAAGAAAATCAAAATGTGAACCAACTAGTAAATCCACCACCGAACCAAAACCAAGGGACAATAGTTGCGACAATCTCAGCAAAACCCATGATGCATGAATATTGATGTTGTTGTCATTACTCACGGAGGTGCGACCAAAGGAGAAGATAGTCTATTTCCATAAATCCAGTTGGATGGAAAGAAAAAAGTGAAGTTTGATGTCAACATTGAGAGAGACACATTATTTGAAGCACGTGATATGATAAGAAAAGATATGGGTAATTTTCCTATTTATGAAATGCCAACTGCTTTTGATTCAACTTTGATAGTAGGGCCATGGCAAGAGCATGGCACCTTGCAGAACTTCTTTGAAAGTTGCTTATTGCTAGAAAAAGATCCTGATGCTCTCACTAATATTGAGAATCTTTTGCATCGACTGGAGAAGGGGTGGAAGGATTCCGCAGTGAACTCTTTACACAAGAAAATGAGGGGAAAATAGACGCGAATGAATATTCATATTGGGGATTATGAGGTAGATTCAGTCATCCTAGATCTAGGATCAAATGTCAACATTCTGACAAAGAATACATGGGAGAAAATTGGGAGCCCATAGATGTTTTGGTCTCCTATGTAGCTGCAACTGGATAACCAGGCCAGAGTAACACCAATCGGGCGAGTTCTGTGCCTTGGGGATCGGATGGGCCAATGGCAGCTTGGCAGTGATTAATTTTAAGAAGCGTGTGATGACTTTTGAAAACCACGACATCCAAGTCATAGCTTCAATGGATCCCACTAAAGGATGAAGATATGTCGAACTAATTAAGGAAGAAGCTGTAAGAGGGTGGGATCATGCATATTACATTTCAGAAGATTACATCCATCCGACTATCGATGGTGAACTAGGTTGGTGCAGCTCTAGCTCTGCATCTTTGGACTCTGATGAAGCTTTAGAAACTTGGCAAAATTAGATGCATGAGGTATCGATTCGGAAGTGTGTCCTGATTACTCATTCGTTGTTTCGAGTCGCAACCGATACTGTTGAATTACCAGTATATGAAGGACTTCTAGAGTTGTCTGAGTTTCTAGTAGAATTTGAGGATAGTGTGTCAAAACTGCAATGATTGTTGATGTTGGATGAAGCATTAAAGCCTACTCTAGCACGTTTGTGGGAAACACATAAGAAGGAAATCAACAGGTGGTCGGAGTGTTGCAGGTTTTTGAAAGTTTGTTTTGGTGGAGCAGAAAAGTACCATGCCGAGAGATACGATGGGTGGAATGATCATGGCGATCATCTAATTGTGTGTCAGACCATGTGGGCATCGTAACCAAAGGATGAGTGGGTCCATGCTTTTTTACACACGTTGGATGAGATGTCGCAGTGATGGTATGTATCAGCTGAGTTGCACAGAGAGATCACCACTTGGGAAGAGTTGATGATTTTCTTCAATCACACCTTGAGTTTCACATATACCAATCTAGATATTCATAGTGCACTATAGCACATCTGCGACGTTGTTCTAAAGGTAGTTCTAGTTACATATCCAGTGGATCCACATGAAACATATCCAATACAGTCAATGATGGAGTTCTACAATGTAACAGGAGGATCGAATGATGGTGATGATCCACAGAACATCAACATTCCAGATACAAGAGGCAGTTGGGATGTCGCAGTACCTAGCATACCGATAGATCTAATGAATCAACCATTAAAAATTCAGAAGGTTAACAATGGGACCAAGGACCAATCAAAGTTCGCGAATGTTCGGGACTACTAGGATGAAGAAACCATGGCAAAGATAATGGATCTATTGCATGAATTCCAATATTTGATTCCTAGACATTTTTCTGAGATGAAGGGAATATTTGGAGATTTAGGAGAGATGAAGATCCTGTTGAAGCCAAATGTGAAGCCCGTGAAGTAGCAGTCATATCATTTGAATCCTCGATACAAGGAGAGGGTTAAGGCTGAGCTTGAAAGAACATTGGATGCTACGATAATAGAGTCGGTTGAGGAATCGGAATGGATCAGTCCCATGGTATTGCAAGACAAAAAGATGGGTGAGGTTTGGATTTGTGTCGACCTTAGAAAATTGAATGATTCATGTTGATGTATTTGTAACTTTGGAATGTATTCACTTGTATATATTATATTGTACCCTGATGTTCCTATAAGGAGAATCATTTGTATTTCATTGTACCCCAGTGTTCCTATCGGGAGAGTCATTAATATAATAAAGTAATGTAAATTCATTGAGGTTAACCCTCTGTTGTAAGTCGGGGCAATAGTCCCCACAATTGAGTTGGGTTTAACCCTCCTTGTTAATAATAGGGGCAAAGTCCCCATAGTTGAGGGGCACTAGGGTTATTAGACTCTCCTAGTGAATTCGGCCCTGGTAAGTATTTGTCAAGTCAGAAACTAGTATAAATAGAGAGTGAGACTCTCTATTTGTTACACACACTCACTCAACTGGGGTGAAAGAGTGAGAGAGGAAGTGTTGGCACAAGTGAGAGAGATCAGTTGTTGGAGATCGTCTTTATCTTTTTCGGGTTTTAATTTCGCTACTGGTGCTCATTCTATCTCTGAGGAAGTTGTGGGGTTTTCTCCTTTATGGTTTCACCAAGGAAAAATATTTGTGTCCATTGTCTCTTGTGACTAATTGTTGTGCATGTTATTCTCTCAGATAAGATCCTAATATCATATTGCTTAAATGATAAAAATATAACATGGTATCATAGCTAACTTGAGAAGAAGACAGTGTGCAGCTATAGAATCTAGGGATTCTTACTTTTTTATTCTCTCTCCACAATCCATTAGCAAAATGAGTCTAGGATAACTCTCCATTGAAGGGTGCATCTTTTTGTCAAAGCAGAAGTTGATTCCGAGCATTTTCAGTTACTACTGCGGGAAATTAGGGATTCTTACAGAAGAGGAATTTTTGAGTGAGCCCAGCATAGGATTGCTCTCCTCATCAAAATAAAATTTTACAGACCAAGGTCGAAGTTTTTGGTTGAGTAAAACTCTGAGAAAGTCAAACCCTAGTTTGACCCCATGCCTAAAAAACCCTAAAATACTAAAACTGGTAGTTTTGGTATATTTTCTATGTCTCGGGATTGAAGAAGGTTCAAGAGTTGAAATTTTCACAGGCCAAATATAACTTTTGGATGTACCCTATGTAAAAAATTTAGTCTCATATTCGCTATATTTTGTGAGAGATTATTCCTCCAAATTAGGGTTCCAACCTCTTCCAGGATTCATCCCTAAACATGACACCTAGGGAGAATTTCTATATCTCAGGATACAAAGGTTCAAATGAAATTTTGTAAGATGTTCCAGATAGGGAACGGACTGTACTTTCTATGTTAAATATTTCAGATGTTGATGATCCAACAATGACACGTGGAATTCTGTACAAATTCACTGTGTTGAAGAGTCTTGAAACAAATCACCTTGCGAAAACTCTCATAAGTCCCAGTTGGAGAAACCAATTCTGCTCAAACAAGTGGTGATGGAAAGAGGATAGGCGAGGATACCTCTTTGCAAAGTTTCAGAGATAGAGGAGTATTAATTTCATATATACTACAGCAATAATATCAGGCATGTCTGCAGAAGAATTCGAAAAACTAGGGCTTCCTGTTCTCGGATCTTCCCTCCACTGTCTTCAGAAAAAGGAGTACATTGGACAGATCACCTTGAGAAGGAGCATCTATCTATCCAATTAGATATGAAATATTCCAAGTTTTGAAAATTAGGGTTTCTCTGAGAACCCTAGATCATCTAGATCCAGAACCAGGATGGACACCTCAAATCGGTAAGATCTAATCTTTTGCTATTTACATTTGAGGTTCTCATTTCAAAATGACCTATCACACCAGCTTGATAACAAGCTTGGTGAAGATCAAAAATTTTGAGCATGGAAGTATATGATTTCACTGGTTCTTGAATAAAATGAATTGGACACCTACATAAGTGGAGAGGTTCTAGTTCCAGAGGGAGATGAGGCTAAGACCTTACACAAGAAGAACTTGGTCAAGGCCAAGAGGATTATTGTTGATTATATCAAGGATCGCCTTATACCATAGGTATCTTCCCTAAAGACACCTAAAGAAACGTTTGATTCCTTGACCAAGATATTTTGAAAGGAAGAATATAAATAAGAAGTATAGGAACTCCGTGATCCTTGAAGAAATTGACTTGGATCAGTACTTTAGTAAGAAAGGTCTAGGAGCTAGAGGGAGATGAGGTCAAGGATAGAATCAAGAGAATAATTGAAGATTCTATTAAATATCATCTCATCCCTCATGTGTCATCCTTGATGACACCAAAAGGAAGTGTTCAATTATATGACGAAGCAATCGAAGAAGAATAAGATATGGTTATAACCACCATGAATGGCGTCCCAGGATCATGGGATTTAATCATTCGAGGAATGTGTGCGAGAGGGAAGTGATTACCTTCAGAAGACTCTAGGAAGAGTGCACATAATAAGAAGCTCAACTCATAATAAGAAGAGAAAATGGGAGCAACTAAAGATCAATCTCTCACCATCCAAAGAAGATCCCTCAAGCAATGAGGAATACGAAGGACTCAACTCTTGAAGAACCTCTTATCCATATTATCATTTGGATAATAAATGATGTTGTTATAAATGAAGAAAATGATGAAGTTGAAGGCTCAAGAAGGAGTCTACCTACGAAACAAATAAAAGATAAGTATTCAATTGTCATTTCATGATATTTTTTTGTTATGCATTTGTTTATATTCAGTTGATGTGTTATGCATGATAGAATGTTTGCATTAATGACAGTATACTACTAATATGCATGTAATGGGTAAGTAGCTCATGGTTCTATACAACTCTCGATTGCTACTTATCTAGAATGAAACCTCTTTGTTGACATATTGGATTAGTGCACAATCTCAATGATATCATGGTAGAGATGGAAGGCATATAGATAGTAGAAATTTTTCGTGAGATATGGATGAATGTTGTATTGGCTAAAATAGTTGCATGATTATATATTTATGCATAAGAATTTGGGCCATTATGAATATACCTTATGAAATGTTTCTAACCATACAACTGGTGCATTTGACTTGTAGGAAAGATCACGTACAATCGCCTACAAGAAAAGAAGGATGAGACTTGTTCCAAAGAACAAGTGATGACAGTTCAATAAATAATACAAGATGAAGAATAATATGATGATACTTTGAAAGAAAGAAAGAGGTCTCAGACACAGTGCAGTTATGAGACACTGTTGAGCGACATCATTGATGCAGAACCTTCGAGCTATGTAGAAGTAGCCAAGAAGAAAGGGAAGGAGAATACCAGATCATGAAGAATGATGTCTAGGATGAGGTATCAAGACCTAAAGAGAATTCTATGGGATACAAGGAAAGATTCATAGCATGAGGCTTCTCACAGAAAGAAGGAATAGACTACGAAGAGACATTTGCAGCCACTGGAGTTCGAGACACATGATGGGCAGAATCATGTGTGCAAATTGAAGAAGGCCTTGTACGAGCCTATAAGACACCCATGGGATAACACATACATGAGAATCTTGAAGATCACCTAGAGTGATGAAGATCTCAACCTTTGTTGCAAGGTTGAAAATGAAATCCTATAGAGGATGACAAGCTCACAGATGGGTTCGAGAAGAACTTTTGAAAAGGTTCAAGATAGAGGATCTTGGTATCTAGTGACCCTATATAGATACATATAATATTAGTAGCAGAGGAAGCTAGTTGTCACTTCGGTACTAAATACATAGAGTATGAAAGGCAGAGGGAGAATGATGCTCCACTTCAAAGGGAGTGACTGTAGAAGATCCTGAGGTTTGACATGGTACAATAGGATGGAAAGCTTACTAATGACTCTAGGATTTACTAAGAGTAAAGCGGATTCCAACCTTTACTTCAAGGTTGAAGGTGGAATACCAGTGATGCTCGTGTTATATGTCGATGACTTGTTCCTGACAGGGAAAGAGGAACTCATTAAAGTTTCAAGACGAAGGCTTGCTATAAAGATCGAGATAAAGGACTTGGGTATGATGCACTACTTTCTAGGCATGGAGTTGTGGGAAAATATGGATGGAATCTCCCTAGGACAAGGGAAGTATGCAATAGATATCCTAAGCAGGTTTGGGATGATGGACTATAAGGTCATGGACACACCTATGGCCTCAAACCTGAAGCTATTGAGTGATGCTTCATCAGAGACGGTTGATGCCATGATGTCTCATCAGATGATTTGTTCCTTGATGTACCTGATGAATACGAGACCAGATATTTTCTTTGCTGTGAACACATTGAGCCAGTTCCTAATGGATCCGAGACATGTTCACCTAATTGTTGCAAAGCACATTCTGAGGTACCTAAAGGGTACATTTGATTATGGTCTCAAGTACGAGGCGAATCAAAAGATTAACCTGGAAGGTTATGTGGATTCATATTGGGAAAGAAGTTCCATTGATAGGAAGAGCACTTCAGGGTGCTAATTCAATATGGGATCAAGTGTGATCTCTTGGTTTATCAAGAAGAAATCTTGCATGGCACTAAGTACAGTTGAAGCAGAGTATGTCGCAGCTTGTTCAACTAGTTATGAGGCAGTGTGGCTAAGGAAGCTACTATCTGATTTGTTTGATCTCCAGTTGGATGCTACTTGNCCCAAAAACAAGAAATACCTGAAAAAACATGATGATGACATCATCATCACGTTTTTTCAGGTATTTCTTGTTTTTGGGGTAGCGGGGTCTGTCAAAAGTATGCAATGTGGGTACTCGTTGGATGTAGAATCAAATTCCACATCCAACGAGCTCTCGCGATCAAAATTTGAGTAAAAACACAGGGAGATATGTCGAAAATACGAACACAAAAATTATTTTTTTTCTTTCTTCCTCCAAAATTAATCAATATTATTTTATTATTTTAACTATTATTTTATTATTTTCCTTAGGAGGCCCATTTTAGACCCCAAAATTCCTCTAATGATTGCGACAACCAGAGTTGTGTGAAGCTGTCGAAGAACCCAGTGTTCCATAACAAGTCAAATCATATCGAGATAAAATATCACTATATCAAGGATATGGTACATAGAGAAGCAGTGAAGCCCTAGTATGTTGTGACGGATGAGCAGATAGTTGATGTGATGACCAAGAATTGGCCAGAGTGAAGTTTGAGTACTTTAGGAAGAAGCTTGGTGTTCTCCAGATTGAGGTTCCCTCCAAGGGGAAGTGATGAGTCCATGAGCCCTTTCAACATGGTGGCAGGCTAGGACTCCCATGGTCGAATGTAAGTGTTAAGCCCTTCTGACATGGTGACGGGATTGGTTCATCCCATGGTCAGATGTAAGTGCAGTGCCTTTATGACATGGTGGCAGGATGTGTTCCTCCCATGGTCAGATGTAAGTGCACATCCTTTCTGACATGGTGGCAAGCTAGGCCTCCCATGGTCAGATATAAGTGTAGCTCCTTTCTGACATGGTGGCAGGCTAGGCCTCCCATGGTCAGATATAAGTGTTGAGCCTTTCTGACATGGCAGGATTGGTTCCTTCCATGGGCAGATATAAGTGTTGATCCTTTCTAGCATGGATGCGGGATGTGTTCCCCACATGGCTAGATATAAGTGCTAAGACTTTATAGCATGGATGTGGGATATGTTCCCCACATTGCTAGATATAAGTGTTGAGCCTTTCTGACATGGTTCTTGGATGTGTTCCTCCCATGTCCAGATATAAGTGTTGAGCCTTTCTAACATGGTTCTTGGATGTGTTCCTCCCATGACCAGATATAAGTGTTGAGCCTTTCTGACATGGTTCTTGTATGTGTTCCTCCCATGGTCAGATATAAGTGCTGAGCCTTTTCGACATGGTTCTTGGATGTGTTCCTCCCATGGTCAGATATAAGTTCTGAGACTTTATGACATGGTTCTTAGATGTGTTCCTCCCATGGTCGGATGTAAGTGTTGGGCCATTCTGACATGGTGGTAGGTTGGGCCTCCCATGGTCAGATGTGAGTGTTGGGCCTTTCTGACATGGTTTTGGATGTGTTCCTCCCATGGTTAGATGTTAGTGTTGGGCATGCCTTTCTGACATGGTGGTGGATGTGTTCCTCCCATGTTTAGATGTAAGTGTTGGGAGGGCCTTTCTGACATGGTTCTTGGATGTGTTCCTTCCGTGGTCAGATATAAGTGTTGAAGAATATGAAGACCTACAACTAGCATGAAAAAGGGTTGGCTTTGTAGAAATTCCTATGACGAGTAGAATCGAGAGATAGCACCATTTGATTGATACAGTGGAATCAGTGTTGATGATGATCCAGTGATGATCTAGCTTTAATGATGATCCAGTGATGATCCATATTTGATTATGATCCAGTGATGATCCAACTTTGATGATGATCCAGTGACGAAGACTTATGCTGATGAATTGTGTCAAGAGAATACCTTCCTAGTCAAGAGGGAGTGTTGATGTATTTGTAACTTCAGAATGTATTCACTTGTATATCTTATATTGTACCCCAATG
Organism: Pseudotsuga menziesii; assembly: GCA_001517045.1. NCBI lineage: Eukaryota > Viridiplantae > Streptophyta > Pinopsida > Pinales > Pinaceae > Pseudotsuga > Pseudotsuga menziesii. The sequence goes on along the minus strand of LPNX011097523.1, from coordinate 231,161 downwards.
TTTCTATCGGGAGAATCATTTATATTTCATTGTACCCCAATGTTCCTATTGGGAGAGTCATTAATATAATAAAGTAATGTAAATTCATTGAGGTTAACCCTCTCTTGTAAGTCACAGCAATAGTCCCCACAATTGAGTTGAGGTTAACTCTCCTTGTTAATTAGAGGGGAAAGTCCCCATAGTGTAGGGGCACTAGGGTTATTAGACTCTCTTAGTGAATTCAACCCTGGTAAGTATTTTTCAAGTTAGAAACTAGTATAAATAGAGTGAGACTCTATATTTGTTACACACACTCACTCAACTGGGACACATGAGTGAGAGAGGAAGTACTAGCACAAGTGAGAGAGATCAGTTTCCAGAGATCATCTTTATGTTTTTTGGGTTTTACTTTTGCTACTGGTGCTCATTCTATATCTGAGGAAGTTGTGGGGTTTTCTCCTTTATCGTTTCCTCGAGGAAACATATTTGTGTCCATTGTCTCTTGTGATTGATTGTTGTGCATGTTATTCTCTCAGATAAGATCCTAATATCATATTGCTTAAATGATAAAAATATAACAATGCATGTCTGCATGATCCATTTCTGACACCATTCAGTAATGAGGTACTAGAAGGAGTGGGCAGTCAAGAAATCTACTCATTCAAGAATGGATTTTCTTGCTATCACCAAATTAAGATTGCAAAAGAAGACCACCACAAGACAACCTTTGTTACTGAATGGGGATGTTTTATGTACACTATAATTCCATTTGGAGTGAAGAATGCACCTACGATATTCTCCAAGATTGTTGTTGTTGCATTCAAGGATTTTATTTAGAAGTTTCTAATGGTTTATATGGATGAATGGGAAGTTTATGGATTGATTAGGGACCATCTGGGGAACCTGCAACTGATGTTGGAGTGATTTCGATAGCATTAGATCGCTCTACACTTGAAGAAGTGCAATTTATGTGCACCTTTTGGGATGTTGTTGGGACACATCATTTGCAAGCAAGGACTATTGGTTGACCCAGCCAAGATTGCGTTGATTTTGAGCTTTCCACCACCAACGAATGTGAAGCAACTCAGAGCGACATTAGGCCATACAAGATATTATCGCAAGTTCATTAGAGGTTATGCCCCAATCACATCCCCTATGGAGAAGTTGTTAAAGAAGGATGTGGTATTTGTATGGAGTCAAGAGTTTTAGGGAATTTTTGATATGATAAAGGAAAATATGGCTTCTGCACCAATACTGGTTTTTCTTGATTGGGAAAAGGAGTTCCATGTTCATGTTGATGCATCATCAATTGAGCTGGGAGTGGTGCTAGCACAACCAGGAGAAGGATATCTTGATCACCTGATTTCTTTCACTAGTCGAAAACTGTCATCTACGTAAGAGAATTATATTACAATAGAGAGGGAAGGTTTGGGAATGGTATATGTGCTACAAAAGTTTTGACATTACCTATTGGCTGATCATTTCAAGATGTTCATAGACCACTCTTCTTTGAAATACCTGGTGAATAATCCTTTGTTTGGGGGGAAGATATTTTGTTTCCTACTTCTCTTTCAAGAGTTTGATTTTGAGATAATTGTGAAGCTTGGTGGCTTGAATGCAGGCCCAAATCACTTATCATGAATTGAGACAGGTTAAGAACCGACAAATATTGAAGATGGGTTTCCAGATGCGCAATTATTCAAATTCGAGATAGTTGATGACTACTATGAGAAAAAAGTTTAGTTTTTAGCGATGGGAACAAAACCAGAAGAGCTTACTACAAGTCAGAAGAAGCAGTTGGTTGTTCAAGCCGCAGATTTCCATTTTATCATTGGACAACTCTATAAGCTACGAACCAACAAGATCTAAAGGCGACGTGTCCTACCGCATGAACAGGGCCAGGTATTGGCATAGGTACATGCAGGTGTTGTAGGTGGAAACTACAGAGGTTGTGCTACTTCTAGGAAGGTACTCTGAGGAGGGCTTAGGTGGCCGACTCTCCATGGTGATGAAACTCACTATGTGCAAACTTGTGATTTTTGTCGAAGGACTGAAAAATCATCAAGGAGGGATGAGATGCCATTAGGACCACATGTGACATTGCAGTCATTTGACAAATGGGTTGTGGACTTTGTGGGACCAATCAACCCACCTGGAAAGAGGACTGGTGCACAGTATATTATTACAGCATCAAATTATCTGACAAGTTGGGAGGAGGTCGCACCAATGGTATATTGCACCGCTGCGACAGCATCGAGGTTCTTGTTTGATAATGTTGTTACTCGGTTTGCATGTTCAAAGATACTAATGAGTGATCAAGGGAGTCACTTCATCAATCGCACGATCAACGCATTGACAAAAGAGATTCAGATACAGCATAATAAGAGTACCATGTATCATCCACAAGCAAATGGGATAGTTGAGGCATTCAACAAGGTGTTGGAACACGTGCTTACAAAGGTGTGCAATTTCAACCGCGATGACTGGGATTTGAAGATTCCAGCAGTCTTATGAGCATATCACACCACTTGAAAAATATTGACAAGATAGACACCATTCAAGTTGGTGTATGGAAAGGAGGAATTCATGCCCATGGAGTACATTATTCCAAGTTTGTGCATTGTAGCAGTGATAGGCATGGATGATGAAGGAATGTTAGAAGAATTCCTAGAGCAGTTGGTGTCACTAGAGGAATATCAATTTATTACAGGTTTTCACCAGCGCGTTGAGACGGGCCGACAAAAAGCTTGGCATGATAGGCATATTAAGAACAAACATTTTCAGCAAGGAAACCTAGTGCTACTATATGACAGTAAGTTCTCCAAACATCTAGAGAAGTTACATATGCATTTGTTAGGTCCATATGTCATCAATTCCATTACTTCAAGAGGTGAGGCACAACTGCAATAGTTAGATGATGTGATTTTGCCTGAGTTGGTAAACAATAGCAGGTTGAATCCCTACAGGATGGGCTTAGAGCTGCGCGATGCTTGAGGCACTGTGCGATATGAAAAAAAAAATTGTTTTTACATAGGATGGTAGTTAGGAGGATGGCGCACCAGGAGGAAGTGGATACACAAGTAGAGGATTCAGAATCATAGTTAGGGATTCATGTCATGACAGCTGTAGGGCCATGGCAGAGTCAAATCAACAATAAATATAGCAGTTAAAGCAGTTAGCTAGTGGCACTTTTTGGACAAGATGCACCTTAATGGAGGATCCAACCGTTAGATTGGAAGGACCGATGACGGATTCAGAAATTAATGCATGATTTGGTCAAAATTATTAAAGAGATTGTAATGATTTGGTCATAATGGTTGAGTGCTCAACTCGGCGTTACAAGAAGAGGTAGAACGCGGTCAAAATTCACCATTGTGTAATATTGAGTTGTCAACTAGGTTACAGAGGTGTTGTAGTGAGTTGAGTTGCATTGATCGGTTGAGTTCTAGACCAGCATAAGGTTGAGGTTCTCATTAAGAACTTGTGGGAGCTTGTGCGGAATGCTAAGTGAGCCAATAACCATAGAAAGTTCAAGCAGGAGAGATTCACCAATTATCGGGGTGCCCATCGAGGAAGAGGTTGCAAGCATGTCGGTAGGGTCATCATCAGTTTTGAAGAAGAAGAGGGGGTGTAGTGGCCCAAATCCCCATTTCAGAAGAAGTAGACAACGAGAAATTATGCGCTTATTTTAATTGCGCTTGTTGCTTGGATGGAGCCTGAAGATTATCAGGGTATGGGCGTCAATGCTACCAAGGTTTGTAAGGGATCACACTACCAGAACCTCTAGTATGTGAAGGAAACTAAGCGGCTCAAGGACTACGTAATTCAATTCTGGATATATTGGGAGGTTCTGCAAGATGCATCTTTGAAAGTTCTGCGACTGTCAGAGGAGACAGTGATGAAATTCCAACGTGTTGTTTGGTTTTTTATTGGGTCGCATGCCATTCAAGTGTAGGAACTAAGAGACCCAAATAACCAATGTTTTGCAACAACATATAAGCCTTTTGACATCGAGCTGGAGGCCATTGTTGATGAATGGCCCGTGGACTGGTGTGAACCTGACAGCAGGGAGGAAGAATCGACAAGTCCACTAGTTAATGCATCGATGGATCCTCTTCCAGACCCACTATGAGAAATTCAAACCACAGGATAATCTAGGAGTGTTATTGAAGCTCACAAATCAAATTTGGTGCAAGAATTACCAAAAACCATCAAATGAGAAGTAAATTACACACACAATGTGAAAAAAAACAAGATAATTTCAGGCTGTCTAACCATAAAACTTGTTATTATCATGTATATAATAAATCATAAGATTTTTGTGAGGATTTGGAAGCCAATTATGAGCATACAACCCAAAATTTCCAAAGTGGCATCAAACCCCCCCAGGTGGGCCAATCACGTCCCAACTCAACCTAAACAGCTACGAATTGATGACTGGACAAGGCTGAAGTGATGTGTATCAATGATTACACCTTAGATAGCATGAGTGTGGAAATATGGGTAGTTTAGAGTCTCAATGCAGTATTTAATGCACAAAATCAAGCCAAATTTGGGCAAAATCCCACTCTAGCGCTCCAAGTCAACTTAGTTGACCACATCCAACGTATGGGAGCGCACCAGCAATTATGAGGGTGCACATGTTTCTGGTTGTCTAAGTTGGAGTGCTCATGTGGGTGTGAAATCCCCAATTTGACATGGCATTAGTCCACCTAAACACCCCTAGTCCACCTCATAGTATATTAAATCTTAAAAAGCAATAAAATTGACTAATTAGTGTAACTAAGGTACTAATGATGGATTACTGTTCTAACACCCTCCCTTAATCCAACAACTAAGTACAAATCACAAATGATAGAGGCCTTGGCAATAATGGCTCAAGTCACCTCAAATACATAATTCAGAAATTACAATTTTATTTTTCCATATGAACCGAGGAAAAGAAGGAAAACCTCATGGGACAAAACCTTCCCTCAAGAATGGACATGGGGATGGACCTGCAATAAACAACAGTAAACTACCATCATTCACTCACCCCAAGCAAATATCTTAGGTAGTTGAATGCCTTCTCAGTGAAAGCCTTGGTAAAAATATCAGCAGTTTGCTCGGTGGATGGACAACAGTGCAGTGAGATCACCCTGTCATGCACTAAGCCGCGAATGTAATGTATGTTTATCTCTATGTGCTTTGTCCTATGCCTATGTATTATATCAGTATATATTTTTATGGCACTTTTATTTTCAACCCAAATGTTGGTTGGAGAATCAATTGTGACACCAAATTCCTAAAGAATTCCCTACAACCAAACACACTATGTAGCAGCATTGACTGCTGCCCTATACTCGAACTCTGCTGATGAAAGTTAAATAGTGTGTTTTTTATTACTTGACCAGAAAATTGAACCTTAAAAAAACATTAATACAAAACCTTAAGTTTACTTCTTGTCATTTGGATCACCGGCCCAATCTGAATCAGAAAATCTAGCTAGTTGAAGTGAGGAACTAGCTGTGTAGTGCACCCATACTGGAGAATTATTTTTGCTGACCTCCAATGGAGATCATGTGGCTGGTTCATATTTATTGCTACAGTACTTACATCATAATACAAATCAGTTCTTGTGTGAGTGATATAGAGAAATCTTTCCCACTAGTTGCTTGTAGAGTGTAATATCCACCAATGGAGAATTGACAAAATCATGCATTTTGATACCAAAAAGGAAGGGATACTTGGCTGCCTTAAAATAAGCCATGTTAAACTTATTTATCATGTCTGAAGCATACTTTTGTTGACTCATCTTTATTCCCCTTTCATTTTTCTCAATTTCCAAGCCCAAAAATTGCCTTAGCAATCCTAGGTCTATCATGGCAAATTCACTATGCAAAAATGACTTAATTTGGCCAATTAAATCAGTGTAGATACCTGTAAGAAGAAGATAATAAAACTAAAGAAAAATTACCTAAAAAATACCATAATTTTTCTTCAAATACACATTAGGGTCTGATTTGCATCTACTAAAGCCAATTGAAAGCAAGAAAACATCCATTTTTGCATACCAAGCCCTGGGGGCTTGCTTGAGTCCATACAATGACTTATTCAACCTACATACCAATGAAGGATACTCTTGGAAACCTTCAAGATGCTGCATATATATTTCTTCCTATAGCTCACCATGCAATAATGCACTCTTAACATCCATGTGGTCAGCTTCCCAATTTTTACTAGTTGTCGACACTAGAACTAGTCTAATTGAGTCCATCTCTGCAACCGGTGCAAAGGTTTCTATGTAATCAACACCATGGACCTAAGAATAGCCCTTAGAAACTAATCTTGCCTTATTTTTCAGATCAGAACCATCAGAATCAAGTTTTGTCCAAAAAACCCATTTGAATTGAACAACTTTCCTCTTGGGAGGAAGGGGAACCAATTGCCATGTATTGTTCTCTTGGAGGGACTGAAATTCATTTTCCATTGCTGATTTCCATCTAGGTTCATTACAAGCTTGCTGATATGTCTGAGGATCAGACCCAATCAGCATATAATAGTGCTCAGCAATATCACTATCACTTGCAAAGGAAGCTTTACTAGTTTGTGATCTAGTCTTCCTAGGCTCATGGGGATTGCATGCCAATTCCCCAGCTACTTGTAGAATTTTTTAAGCCCACTTGGGCCTAGATGGTGAGTCATATTCAGAAATTTCATCTTCAAGAAAAATTTTGTCAAAAATATCAGAAAAACAGAGCATATATCATCACTTACATCTTCGAATGAGGAGAGGAGCATTCCCCCGGTGCAAGCTCGAAGTCTAGAATTGGATCTTCTTCAAATTTCACACTTCTTTCAACAAATGTCTTGCAAGTAGAAGTTTCAAAGAGATTGTATCCTTTGGTTTCCTCACCATATCCAACCATGATGCACTCCTTGATTTTTGGTTGCAAGGCTTTCCTCTTCTCAGATGGAATTCTATCCCATGCCCTAGTCCTGAAAATTCTGAAATTTGAGACATTTGGCTTTTGACCAAACCATGCCTCGTAAGGTGTCATTCCTTTTGCTAATTTTTGAAAGGCTATATTTTGTATGTGATAAGAACAACTAATGGCTTCATCCCATAGCTTGGGACTTAGATCCCTTTCTTCTATCATGCAAGTGGCCATCTCCTTGAGTCACCAATTCTTCCTCTCAGCCACACCATTTTGATGTGGTGTGTAGGGAGTTGAGTGTTGCATTTGGATGCCAATCTCCTCACAAAGTTTCTGTAGGTTATTATTCACATACTCATTTCTATTATCAGTCCTAAGGACATTAATCTTTTTCCCACTTTGATTTTCTACAATTTCTTTCCAAATATTGAGTTGCTCAAACACCTCAGACTTCAATTTCAGAAAATACACCCAACAAAATAGAGAGTAATAATCTATGAATGTAATCACATACCTATATCCACCATATGAAGGAGTGGGTAATGGACCAATCAAATCAGAATGCACCAACCCAAGTGGTTGTGTTGCTCCCCTTTCCTTCCCCTTCTCATAGCTTTTCTCTGGATGCTTCCCAATTACACACCCAATGCAAGATCCAGTTGATGACTTGATTTGTGCAATTCCTTCCACCATCTCATCTCTGTGAAGTGCATGAAGTTACCTAAAATTCATGTGACCAAACCTCTCATGCCATAGTTTGGAAACTTCATTGGTATGTGAGTGAAGTTCTTGATCACTGGAAGTGGGGAGGAAGTTTGAAAATGTGTACATCCTCTCATGATGATCAGCATACCCAACTGCAATAACTTGGTATGTTGAGATTTCATAAATCTCTACCATGTCAGGAGTGAATCTCACTCTCTTTGGCTCTCCTGTATGGGTCATCTAGTAGACTGATAGAAAATTTGCTGCAAGATCTGGTACATATAATACTTCACTAAAGAAGCCATGCTCTAAGGCAATCCTCCCAATCCCCTTAGTTTGGAGTTCATAATCATACCCCATTCAAACTGCTGGGCCCACATTCAAACTCATGGAGGAGAAGAGATATTTGTTGGCTACCATATGCATGGAAGCCCCTGAATCAATTACAAAATATGAAGAGTTATAAAAGTACCTTCCACCAAAGCATGACATTTCTCCTTGCTCTCATTTGAACTGGAGTTGCCATCCTTCTTCCTTTCACTGTCAAGGACTGGAATGTTGTTCCTCTCTAGCAGCTGCGGCATGGTATCAATGGTATTTTTCATGCATGATCTCTCTGGATGCCATCCCTTATGGAAATAGGTGCATTTGTCCTTCTCTTTTCCCTTCTTGTCCTTCTCTTTGGAAGGATTCGAACTTGCATCACTGGATTTGGGTTTTTCTGGGTTTTTCTTCTTCTCTGGCAGCTTCGAAAGCTTAGACTTGGGCTTGCACTTTGAGGATCTCAAAAATACCACTACTAGTGCTTGATCCTTGGTCTTTATGGTGCCCATTTGGACAAGTTTGTCCTGCTCCTAAGTGAGTGACTCCATGAAATTCATCAATTTCGAAGTGTTAACTTGCCAAAGTGGAATGTACTCACAAAACTGAGAACTTTGGCCCCAAATTCGAAAGTATAGACAAGATCAATTAGTCCTCTTTCTTTTCAATACCACACTACCTCAACTGCAACACAAGTGACTTAAATTTGGTGAAGAAGTCATGTATTGTGTCATAGTGCGTTGGGCTCAAACTGATAAGCTCATTCTCAAGCTAGTGACCATGTAGCTAATCAGTTTTCCCAAACAGAGTCTCTCGTTTTACCCAGACCTCATTGGGTGTTGTCAAACTGTCAATGTGGAACATTAGCTCTCTCGAGATGCTTAGACATAGCAATCCAAATTCCTCATCCAGTCTGTTGAAGTACTTGGCTTTCTCAACTGCAAAATTTGGTTCCACCTCAATGCCCATGGTAACTCTGTAAATCCCTTTGGCTCTCAGCTGAATCACCATCTCTGCCTTCCAATCAAAGAAATTTAAGGGTGTTAGCATGATGTGGGTAGCCTCCATTTCTACCTATGCTAATGATGAATAAATTGTCATATGTTCTGCAAAACACAATTCGATTTTATCTGGAACTCCACTAAAAATGCAGCTCAAATCACTCTAAATTGATCTGCAACTCAAAAATATCCAATAGGATATGATACCATGTGATAAATTTGAACCACGGGAGAATCTAGGAGCGTTATTGAAGCTCACAAATCAAATTTGGTGCAAGAATTAGCAAAAACCATCAAATGAGAAGTACATTACACACACAATGTGAACAGAAACAAGATAATTTCGGACTTTCTAACCATTAAAATTGTTATTATTAGGTATATAATACATCATAAGAGCTTTGTGATGCTTTGGAATCCAATTGTGAGCATAAAACCCAAAATTGCCAAATTGGCATCAAACCCCCCTATGTGGGCCAATCACATCCCAACTCAACCCAAAAAGCTACAAATTGATGAATGGAAAAGGCTGAAGTGATTTGGATCAATTATTACACCTTGAACAGTGTGGGTGTGGAAATATGGGTGGTTTAGAATCTCAATGCAGCATTTAATGCACAAAATCAAGCCAAATTTGGGCAAAATCCCACTCTAGCGCTCCAAGTCAACTTAGCTGACCACATCCAATGTATGGGAGCACACCAGAAATGATGAGGGCATAATTTTTGTTGGTTTATTGAGCTGGAGTGCTCATGTGGGTGTGAAATTCCCAATTTGACATGGCATTAGTCCACCTAAGTACCCCTAATCCACCTCATAGTATATTAAAGCTTTAAAAGCAATAAAATTGACTAATTAGTGTAACTAAGGTACTAATGATGGATTACTATTATAACACCCACCAAGTGACCATGACTCAAATGAAGCGACAACGTGTACCCTGATCGATTCAGAAGCGTATTAGATATTTGAGGAGTCCCACATGAAGAAGCAACAAGACCAGGGTGCGACCAGTAGCACATCACCAGTGATTGAAGAACAATTGAACAGCATCATTGTGTCCATTACAACAGTGACCGATGTGATGGGAGAGCAGATGAAGACACAAGCGATCAAAATATTTGGTGAGGTAAAAACTCGCCTTGATTCATTAATTGATGCAGTATTAAACAGGGTAATGAAAGAAACCACTTTGCAGAAGGTTGGTTCGATCAGCAATGGGAAGCAGATTAGGAATGTTCAAATTCCACTGCATGTGATTGATACCAATAGTGAGGATTTCAATGCCTCACTTCAACAATTTCAATGTCTTTCACTAGACACCAATGAACTGTCGATCCAGATATTGGTGCACTTGCATAGGGTTTCCAATCAAGAGTTGGTGGATAGGGAGCACATAATTGGAGACCACCTTTTGAGGTCATAGGAGAAATATGCTGAAGCACGAAAGGAGATTGAGGCACTTAAAAAGGAGTAATATCGGCTAATAGAGGAGAACACAAAGGAGATTGAAGTGCTTTAAAAGGAGCAAGATCGACTGACACTTGAGAAAGCACAACTCTGGGACAACAGGGTGCGGTTAGAAAAGGTAGTTTCGGTTGCTTGTCAACAAGTTCCAAAAAACACTGAGGACATGGACATCGAGGAAAAATCAGAGTGGCTTGGGGCTGTAATTGCATAGTTGAATCACAACACCAAAGATCTACATTCCTTGGTAGATCCAGGAACCCCACTAGAGCAGGTTGTGGAAAGGAAAAGCTCCATTGAGGAATTGGAGGCACAATTGGAGGAACTGGAGCAAGAAGCAAAGTGAGTCATTGATGCAACTACACAATTTTGGGGCAGTGTAGTCCAATACGTGCAATTGGAGCAACTTACCACATAGCTGCAGGAAGTCAAAGGACAGTTTGCCACAGTGAGGACCTCACATAAAGTGATGCCATCAGTTGCACAGATCATGAAGGCAACCGAAATGAAGTATTTACAACAACGTGTTGCAAAGGCAAGGAGCGTCAGCAGTGGCACACTACATAGTTGGATGAGTTCCAATACATTGGAGTGTAGATTTCAGTAAAGGAAATTTCAGTGTTGCAAGAATTTTAGGATGGCCAAAGAGATGTTACTACAAATATTGTCGGGCACTCGTTGGACCGTGAAGTGACAAAAAGTAGGGAAGTCACTGTGAATATCAAGGAGCAGGTCAAAGAGATCACCCAACAGTATTAGGACTTCAAGATGAAGATCATCAGTTACACCATTTCCAGCTCACGTGGCTCGAGGGTGAGCCACAAGATTATTTTAGGGGCCTGTTGGCATGCAATTTTGAGGACACCTAGTTGCGTAGCATCACAGAATGTTGCGCAAAGTCAAAAATGTTGTGGAAATTCAAAGATTGTGTGCAAGCTGGGAGATGGAGCATAAGGTGGATTAACTATATTTTATGTATTTTGGTCATATTTTGTATATTTGAACCGCATTATGTATATTATGGCCATTATTTTGTAGATTTTGGTCCAAGTATTTAGGAAGTTTACTTAAGTGGACCATCAATGTAAAGGCGCAAGCCTATAAATAGATCTAGGATGCAAGTGTTAAGTCTCACCTTTTTAGCTTCTGGATGACGGCTTGGATTTTTCTGGATTTGTTTGGATCTATTGAGAATCTGGAGATAAATTGAAGAGCTATTTTTGGGAACTCGTATTTTTCTACGAAGTTCAATATGACATGACGAAGATTGGACGAAAATACTGTGTCTTTTTGTATCTTCCTATTTTCCTGTTTTCTATGATCTGAATGTGAATGCGATGTGTATCTGTGAATGGTGCAATGCTTTTCTACTATAAATGATGAAATCGTGATAGATTTTTTTATCCATCAATGTTTATGTTGTGATCAGAGTATGTTGATCTGATCCATTGAATGATGATATGAATTGGTGAATGTATAATCTGAATGATTGAAACTGTTAAGTAATGTTGCGTTGAGTTGAGAGTGGATGCACAGTCCTCCTTCATACTTTGGAAACTCGGTTTCAACATTTCTCCCTCGAACATCTCGGGTGAGACTTCTTCTACTCTGCAGGTGTTGTTGGATGGGGTAAAACCTATCTGGGTTGGTACTCAAGGAGATCGTTGCGTTTTGGGTGTCGACAGAGAGAGAAACCCTGTCGGCAGGTTTATGTCAACACACAGATAGAGTAAATGTCATTCTGAAAGTTGAAGAGCCTATGAGTAAAAAAGGAGTGCAGTATTTCATTGGATAGGTTAATTTTTTAAGAAGATTCATATCAAGTTTTGCTTAAATTTTGAGAAGTATTAAGAACATGTTGAGAAAGGATAATGAAATAAAGTGGAATGTGGATGCTAGAAAGTATTTTGATGATATTAAGAAGGCCATTACTAAAGCTCCATTTATGGTAATCCCTCACTTTACAAAATATTTTCTGGTTTTTTCATATGCTTCTGAACACACCATTGCTGGATTTTTATTGCAGAAGAATAGTCAGAATAATGAGCAGCCCATTTATTTCTATAGCAAGGTGCTGAGAGATGGAGAATTGAAGTATAACATCATGGAGAAATAATCGTATTCCCTAGTGAAGTCCTTGAAATATTTCAGGGTGTATATTCTTCATTCTCATATTGTGGCTTATGTTCCCAGCAATGTGGTAAAAAATATCCTAACAAAACCTAATATAGAGGGGAAAAGGGCTAAATGGATTGTAGTGCTAATAGAATGTGAGTTGGATATTAAACCTACAAAGCTAGTGAAGGGACAGGGGCTGGCTAAACTCATGACAGATTCAAACTATGAATCCTTGCAGCTGAATTTTTTATCAAATTCTTCAAATCCTCCTGAACCAAAGTTACAGGTGTTATCATATTTTTCTTTATCTCCATGGTATAGTGACATTGTGTATGTATTGCAGAACTTGTAAGTTCCTCCTAGATTAAGTAAAACAAGGGATAGATGAGTCAAGTTGAAGGAATCATAATTTTGTATCATAAATCAATATCTTTATTGGAAGGATCCAGGGGGGTATTTTGTTGAACTGTTTGTTGGAAAATGAGGCCCATCATACCATGAAATAATTCCATCTGGGGGTTTGGGGGGGGGGGGGATTCTTGGAAGGTAAACAATTAACAAAATATTGAGGGATGGGTTCTAATGGCCTTCCCTGTTTTTTGATGTATATAAAGAAACTACTACATGTCATCAATGCCAAGTTTTTTAAGGGAAAATAAAGTTGGTATCATTTCCTTTAAATCCCATCTCAGTGGAATCACCTTTTCAGCAGTGGGGGTTGGATTTCATTGGAGAAATCAATCCTAATTCTTCTGGTAAGCACAGGTGGATTCCTACAGCAACTCATTATTTTACTAAATTTATTGAAGTCATACCCTCCAGAAGAGCTATTGATGTTGTAATTATGGATTTCCTGGAAAAAAACATTATGTCAAGGCTTGGGTGTCCAAAAAGAATTGTAACAGATAATGCTCCTTTCCTTTAAGTCAAAGAAAATGATAAGCTTCTGTCATAAGTACCATATTAGTTTAAATCATTCTACTGCATATTATCCTCAAGGAAATGGCCTTGTAGAGTCTTCCAACAAGATTTTGGTAAGGATAATCAAGAAGTTACTGGAAGATAATAAAAGGGCTTGGCATACTAAATTAAAATATGCTTTGTGGGAAGACAGGATCAGTACTAAGAGAGCAATTGGAATGTCATCATTTCAATTGGTGAATGGAGTTGAGGTAATTTTTCTAGTATCTTTAGGTCTTCCTGTTATGAATCTATCACAAGAATAGGAGGATGACCCCAATTATATGCATAGAAGAATTAACCAAATAATTGAATTAAATGAAATAAGAGATAAAGATTATGACAAAATGTAGGTTCATCAGGTAAAGGTAAATAAAACTTTTGACAAGAAGGTGAAAGAATAAAATTCTCAGATTGATGATTTGGTACTGAAGTGGGATGCACAAAAAGAAGAAAAGTGTGGAAAATGTGATTACATGTGGAGAGGTCCTTACATTTTCCCAGCTTACAGAGGTGATAATTATTTTATTTTACAACATCAGGATGGAGTTCAGCTGAAAGGAGGCCCTGTCAATGGGAGATTTCTGTAACATTATCTGTCCTAAGGGTGGAAGGTAATTTCTGTACCATATATTGTATATATTTATTTGATTTGGAATTTAGTACAGATGGCGAGCTCAAATATTTGAATCCCAGATAAAAGGCCCTAAGATCTTGAGGGTTGGCCATTTTCTTTGTTTTTATATATATATATAGAAAAAGAAAAAAGAATTTAAAGTTTTGTAAGAAAGAAATATAGGAACTGATCTTCAGGGTTCTTTGTTACCTCGCAGGGAGGATAGCATCCCCAGTTGGAGCCAGATGTTAGCACAATTCTTGGTTAGCAGTTGGGAAGGGGGGGATACTGTGAAGATATGAGGTAAGAGATAAGAAGTTATATCAATATGACCTAAAGGTTTGTAAAAGGGATTTTAAATTATTGGGAGGAGCTTATTCCTGATCTTAGAAATTGTATGTATGAGTAAATTCTTAAGTTTATCCTTAGGAATAAGTTTTATATGAAAATATGCCCCTATGTTATATCACATCAGATTGCGACGGTGTAGATATGCAGAGAACAAGATCAATGACTGTGGGTGAATCTGCTGAGAGAAGATGCGAGGAAGAAATAAAAATGGTCACCAACTGGATGGGATAAAGTGCAGAATAATTCAACGGTTTGATGAAAGGAAGAAAGTAGATCTACGATCAAAGGGTATTCCATAGATGGAACTTGCACAGAGCAAATAGCTTTTTCTATCAGCGGAAAAAGTTATGCTTGACACAATGGTGGAGATCTTGGTGGGTAAATAATATACGGCTTGTTATAAATAGATATTGTTCTTAGTTTATCTGTTCTTTTTGTCCTAATTTTCAACCATTTGTTTAAAATGATTTTACATTTTATGTTGATTTTAAGAATTTTTTACAATCAGTAATTTTTGTTGGATTTAATGCTTTTAATGGTTGAATTATTTCATTATTTTAGTTTTAAGGTTTGTCTTTTTGGATTATTAGTTAATATGTATATATTTAAGCTTTCAAAAACTCATAATAAAAGTTCATTCCAAGTTTTTCTTTATAATCTAACCCTCATTTTTTAGTCCTTTGTCAAATATTTTCATGAGGAGATTCCTGTAGCAGCTATGTTTTTCCTGTTTTTATCATTATCATTGGGAGCATATTACGAGGTGATGGAAATGAATTATGGAAAACCAAAAGATGTTTTGTCTAAAACAAACTCATTTATAAAAACCTCTCTCATTTTTGCAACAGTTATTATCGTTTGAGAGATTCGAATCCATCTTTGTGGCTTATTTTCACGGTTTGAATTATTTAATAATTTTCTATTTTAGTCACAAATTTCCAGAATGTATTAAAATCAATTGAAGGAGAATTTTTAAAAACAAAGAGATTTTTTTGTTCATAACAAACTCATTTAAAAACACCTCTCTAATTTTTTTCACAGGTGTCCTGGATCGAGAGATATGAAGCCATCTTTGAGACCCAAATTTTCAGAAATTAGTCAAATTTCCCCAAATTCGATTTGTTATTTTTGGGTTAATTGTCTTTAAATATTTTGAGTTATCATGTAACTAATTGATGTAATTGTTTCAAATTTCGACCTAGAAGGTAGTTATGGAACTACTTTACCTTTTTAATGATAAAAGGAAGACAAACATATAGTTTTGTGGTTGGAATTTTCACTCAAGGAGAGGCTTTTGGAGCTTTGATTTCTCAAGCTAGCATTTATAACTCTTATGTAAGTGGATGACTGTTATTGATTATATATAAACGGATAAGCCCTTTTACCTATCATGCTTTTTCATTTCTGATCTGGTTGATTGCTCAGTCTACAATTTCATTTCCTGGTTGAAGGTTTATTCATGTAAATGCTTGTAGCCTATGGGTGGAATTAGTATTTCATGTGTAATGTTTATGGATTATTGGGATGTGTTTGATCCCCAGTTTATCCAACTTGAATGATTTAGTTATGTATTAGCTTGTGGATTTTTATTTCCTCCTTGCTGATAAAGTTTTTAAAACCAAAACCATAGACCAAAACCCTAAAACCTATTTTATTTAATTTTACTTTTGAGATTGTGTTGGCTTGTTCTTCTAGTAGTCTGAGAACAATTTCTAGCACTAAAATATTTGGAGCCACTACCAGGGATGAAGCTGAAGTATATCTTCCCTGGGATATCATTATTCATCTGATTTTGAGAGGTGAACAAAGTTAGAAAATATTTTAGACTACAATTTTTTACCAATAACTCCATGATTAAAGATTCCACTGCAAGGAGAAATTTGTTGACAAGAAAATGAAGAAGCCAAATGGAAAGACTGGGTATCATCTTGTTACTTTCCTCCATGAGGCTTTGTTCTTATTCATCAGTTCTTTCCTGTCTTTTCCATTGCATGTCAAAAGAATTATTTTTTGTTTTGTCTATTCCAATGATCATAAACCTTCATATACATATCCCTCTTTGGAAAAAGAAAGTCTACATTATTCTTGTTTTATTGATGTTGATCCTATTCCTTCAATTGAAATACATGTGCAACATGATATGCATATACCCATATCTCTGGAATCTGATTATTCTGATCATCTTGTAGAGAATAAAGTTGACCTATTACCTTCTACCATCACTGCCAAAACTTGCGAACAGCTTGTTGAACCTCATTTTCAACTCACATATTTTCAGTCTAGACTCAGACAGAAGATGTTTAAACCTCTTAGGCTGCCATCTCTCTTACATCCTTACCCTTCCTACTTTGTTGAATATCTTCCCCATTTTATTGGAAAAGACCATATTACAGCAGAGAAGCATTTAGGATCTTTTCATAATTTCATTGATAATTTTGAAATCATGCATGAGGATTTTGTCAAATGAGGTTATTTTTGAAATCCTTTGTTGGAAATGCTAGGTTTTGGTTCCGAAATTTAAAATC
Source organism: Pseudotsuga menziesii (assembly GCA_001517045.1). NCBI lineage: Eukaryota > Viridiplantae > Streptophyta > Pinopsida > Pinales > Pinaceae > Pseudotsuga > Pseudotsuga menziesii. Next base: position 214,201 of record LPNX011097523.1, on the reverse strand, counting down.
TGATTCAATTGGATCGTGGGAAGAGTTACATGATATCTTTTTGAAGTATTATGGTAAGAATAAATCTTATGATCAATTTCTTTCCGAATTTTATAGTTTGAAAAGGGAAAATGATGAGCCAATTACGAAATTTAATTGGAGGTTTCAAAGTTTTTATATCAGTATGCCTACGGAGATCAGACCTTCGGAAAAACTTGCTATGGTATATTATGTTATGGTTCAACATTCATATCTTGTCTTTTTCCTGTTAGAAAGGAAATCATCATCTTTAAGACAATTGTTTGAGGATGCAAAAGGAGTGGAGGAGAACATTCGAGCTTGCAAAGTGCTTCAAGATCAAGCTCATGTTGAAGATATACAAGCTTATGAACAAGAAAAAGAATGTAGGTATCATTCATATTTAAGACAGTTTTCTTCATCATTTTCATATTTTCATATTAACAAGGATATAAATGACACTTGTGTTGATTCTTCATATCAGTTTGCTGACTTTTTAGATGATAATATACTCTCAGTGGATTATAGTAGAGATTTCCTAGTTCCTACTATGAGATTACCATGTTATGAAGAAGAAGTTGATGCTCTTCAACCTCTTACTATTGATTTAAGAAATAAGCTTCCATTCTTGACTTATGGTCACTTTCAGAATTTTATTTGTTCTAGTTTTGATCAAGGGTTTTATTTAAAGGTCGAGAAGTAATTTGAAGAGCCCTTGGTTTCCATTCTTTAGCCAAAGTTTAAAAAGAACATCAATGCAGAGGAAGAGAATGATTCATTTTATGATGAATATAATGAAGACATTGAAGTTTTAAATTGGAAATTTCATGATTAGAAGAAACCGATTGTAGGTGAATTATATTCCAAACTTTTTACTGAACAAGAAAAATTTTTGAATTGTTTAACTCTCAAATTGATAGTAGTCAGACTTTAGATACTTTGAATTTAATATTAGATGTGTCTAATATCCATGGCCGTGATAAATCTGCTACTCAAAACCATTATGAAAATATGTCAATTTTTTATGGATATAAAGAAATACTACAACCATTCTTTCAGTCCTCATTAGTTGAGCAGCACTCTTTAGAAATTAGTTAGCTTGATTTAGTGGAAGATATAAAACATGATAACCTCAACAGAGTCGAAGATTTTATACATGTTTCTCTTATTGCATTATCTAATGTAGTATTGAGAATTGAGGACACACATTTGCAATCCTTTCTTTTTGAATAACAAGAAGGAATAATTTTGCATGAGTTTCATGATCTCGTGGCTTCTTGGATGGAGTTGTATTTTTCAAAGGTTTCTAATGCTCCAATTTTTGGCATACTTCCTATTTCCAGTCATAAGTATCAGTTGCCTACAAACTCTTTATTACATTTATCAAATCTTTTGTGGGTCTTCTCAAACAGTAGCATGCATGGAATTATGATTCTCAATCAAATGGTTTCTTGGCTTCACTGGAAGTATGATTACACTTGATTGGGTTGTTTCCTCTGATTAGAAGTAGGAGTAAATAGCAGAATAAGCTCGCTATACGAGCATGTAGATTCTTTTAAGTATGCTGGTTTATAGCAGTATTTTGTCATTTCATAGGAATGTGTTCAGAGCTTGAGAAAGTTGCAGAGATTTGGTAAATGACTCCATCACCCAATAAATAATGCACAAGGTCTACAGGTTCTAGAAGCCTCACAAGGAGGACTTCATCCCGCAACAAGAGCCAAATGTTATAACTAGATCTTGTTCTTAGTTTATCTATTCTTTTTATCCTAATTTTCAACCGTTGGTTTAAAACGATTTTACATTTTATGTTGATTTTAAGAATTTTTTACAATCAATAATTTTTGTTGGATTTAATGTTGTTAATGGTTGAATTATTTCTTTATTTTAGTTTTAAGGTTTGTCTTTTGGGCTTATTAGTTAATATGCATATCTTTAAGCTTTCAAAAACTTATAATAAAATTTCATTCCAAGTTTTTCTTTATAATCTAACCCTCATTTTTTAGTCCTTTGTCAAATATTTTCATGAGGAGATTCATGTAGCAGCTATGTTTTCCCTATTTTTGTCATTATCATTGGGAGCATATTACGAGGTGATGGAAACGAATTATGGAAAACAAAAGAGGTTTTTGTCTACAAGAGACAAATTTATAAAAACCTCTCTCGTTTTTGCAATAGATATTATCATTTGAGAGATTAGAATTCATTTTTGTGGCATATTTTCACGGTTTGAATTATTTAATAATTTCTTGTTTTAGTTACACATTTCTAGAACGTATTTCGATCAATTAAAGGAGAAGTTTTAAAAACCAAGAGAGGTTTTTGTTCATAACAGACTCATTTAAAAACACCTCTCTCAAGTTTTGTACAGGTGTCCTGGATCGAGAGATATGAATGCATCTTTGAGACCCAAATTTTTAGAAATTCGCCAAATTTCCCCAAATCCGATTTGCTATTTTTGGGTTAATTGTATTTAAATATTTTGAGTTATCATGTAATTAATTGATGTAACTGTTTCAAATTTTGACCTAGAAGGTAGTTATGGAACTACTTTACTTTTGTAATGATAAAAGGAAAACAAACATACAGTTTTGTGGTTGGATTTTTCACTCAAGGAGAGGCTTTTGGAGCTTTGATTTCTCAAGCTAGCATTTATAAATCTTATGTAAGTGGATGACTGTTATTGATTATATATAAACTGATAAGCCCTTTTACCTATCATGATTTTTCATTTCTGATCTAGTTGATTGCTCAATCTACAATTTCATTTCTTGGTTAAAGGTTTATTCATGTAAATGCTTATAGCCTGTGGGTGCAATTAGTATTTCATGTGTAATGTTTATGGCTTATTGGGATGTGTTTGATCCCCATTTTATCCAACTTACATGATTCAGTTTTGTATTATCTTGTGGATGTTTATTTCCTCCTTGTTGATAAAATTTTTAAAACCAAAACCATAGACCAAAACCCTAAAACCTATTTTATTTAATTTTACTTTTGAGATTGTGTTGGCTTGTTCTTCTAGTAGTCTGAAAACAATTTCTAGCACTAACATGGATAATATGAATTTTTCTAGGTGAACATGCGTGGAAGTAAAAAAGTTTCAAATCAGCGAAAAGTGGTACAGGGCGCATGTTTCAACGGTCATGATGGAAGCCTGATCTAGATCAAGGGCCTATAAGCATTCCGCTAGTAGAAGATGTGGAGGTTAAAATATTTTATGAGCCAACGGAATTGGTTAAGGGGGCCGCATGATGAATGGTGCCTATTTAATCAAATCAAGATCTATGGTCCTAAGTGATTTCATTGAATCAACATGCACGAGATAAATTGAAGGAAGCCTCAATGGAATCGATTAAACGGAATCACAAATAAAAGGCTAAGATGTAGGGAGGTTCATATCTAAGGTGTAAAATCACTCCGCTAGGAGAATATGCACACTTGTTGTGGAGCTAAGGCTTGTTGAAGCCTCAATTGTGTATGTGGCTGAAAAGGTGTCTAAGACTTACAACAAAGGGGGAAGACCCAGACTGAAGGGCTTTGAAAGGTCCTGCGCAAGGACAGTCTTATCCCCATCCTGTTTGGTGTAGTGATCTCCCACGGATATTTCTAGCCTCCACTAGCTTTTGTGGATTTGATCCTTAAAGGATCTATTTCCCATATTGAAAAAAGGGATGGGTAATGCAAAGAAAAGAAACTCAAATATAACTACGAAAGAAACTCTGATCTAAATCTAAGATACTCAAAGAGGATGTTGAATTGATTCACAGATTAACCTCAAGTGTAGGACAAACAAGTATTTTCATCTAATTGACAGAAATGTAAATGAGACTATTAACTTATCACTTAACTCACAATCAATTAATAAAAACCAACTTACAACAACTTAAGATTGTATCATTCAAGGTTTACCTGCATGTATGCATGTTAATTGAAAAACCAACATGTTTGACTTTCTAACTTAACTGTTGAATCATTTGCAGAAATAGATAAATATTCTTAAAAGAATAAATTCTTTAAAAAATTTATCAATACATGAATCAGTAACAAAGAGAGATCAAAGTTATAGACAAATGCATTTATCAATTGCAAAGAACTAACCGCAATGTTGATCCATCTAAAACAGGGAAAAACGTGATCTGTTAAATAAATTTAATCAAATCAATAACAAGAGATATGAAATGATATCAATACTATATTAAATCAAGTTTTGTAAAAAATTACATAAACCTCAAGTACACAGAGGTATCTTCAGTCTCCTATCCAAATCTTTCCCCTTCCAAAAGTCCCCTTTACATCTGAATTTTACCCCTTAAATAATTATTACAAAAGAATCAATTCCCTTCAAAATGGTATCGAAAAAACCAAACAAAGCTAATACCCAAGAAAATATCTCCATATTTTTCAAATATCCAACAACTCATCTAAGTTAGATAGTTGGCGGATTCAAGTCCAAGTTGGGTAGTACATATGTGATCTTCTATTTCATTCTTCGCTAACTTATGCCAAATTCAAATGTAAATATGGATATTTCCTTCAATATCAAGTGGTTGTTTTTATTAATAGATTCACATCATCAATGCTGATATGACTAAGCACTAGGATCTTCTATGTTTCTTAATCTCGTCGTTGTTCAACCTGTTCAATCATGAGTTTCGGCGGGCATGCATTCTCGATGAGAACCATTACAGGAAAACACAAAAGGTTCATTAAATTGTTAGCAGCGTACCACCTCCGCCCACATATAGTCTGTGCCTTCTTAATAGCTTCACCAATTGTTTCATTCAGATCTTCCCAAGGACGTAAAATAGTCCTAACCTTCTTCAACTGGAAACTGCTAAGAATGGTGATGTTCTCTGGCTTATCTGTCATGTATCTTTGCCAATCCACAATAGCATCATATGCTTTGGAAGCTTCTTCCCTTTTGTCCACTTGATCTTCAAGAGTAGTAGACATCTTATAAAAAACAAGATGAGTCTCAAAAATATTGTCAAGAGTTTTAAACAATTCACTGATTAATTGATAATGCTCTTTATTAGTCTTGAGAGCTAATTCCTTGAATTCTTCCTGTGAGAATTTAGAGAATGAAGATGAAGTTGCACTTGCAGTTGCATCTTCATATTTCTTCTCCAGCAAGGCTATTCTCTGCACAAAGACAGCATTTGCAAACTTCTCAATTAGCAGCTCATTTTGAAGAGAAGTATTCTTCTACTTTAGCTCATTGCACTTGTCCTTGGGTATCTTCATTAAATCAGCAATATGAGCCTCATGTTCCTTTCTGTTCTGTTCCAGTTCTTCCTTGAGTTTGATTATTTCTTCTTTTTTCTTGTCAAACTCTCTGTTCAAAGAATCAAAAGCATGAAATTTTGCACCTATGAAAGCTCCCAAAGCAGAGGCAGTATCTGTAGCATCCACCTGTGGGTCACCAGACCATTGATTCCACACTACCTTGTTAGAGAGAGACGCATCTACATCACCTTGGTCTCTGCTCCTCTTCTTACCTCTCCTAACCACTGCTTTACTAGACTTTCTACAATGATAATATCCAAGATATATCACAATATATTCATTAAATTCATCTCTTACCTCATCAGTGGAAGAAGTGTCAATCCCTATGGACACCAAAGGAGAAGTCTGAGTGATGGCAGGGAAAGGCATAGACATGGTGATGGGAGTAGTGGATAAAGGAGAAGAGCTACATTGGACAACAAATCCTTTATTAGAAGTCAAAAGTGTGATTGGAATAGAGGTTTCAGGGGATGAAGCATGAATGGGATCAGCTGGCAGTGATGATGAAGATACTACGGGATTTTTAGGAACTGATGATGCTAATAGGGAAAAAGAAGGAATGTGCAGTGGAATCCTAGGAACTTGAAATGAAGTAGATTGTGCCATAGGTGGGTGTATAGAGATAGGGGTAATAAAAGTAGGTATGCATGTTGCAGCATGATAAAGCTGGGATAATGGGGGTGATAAAGTTGATCCAACGGGCAAAGAAAATAGGGTTTGAATCGACGAGAGGAGAAATGCTGACAGAAAAGAATGAGACCCAAAAGTGGGTTGTGGGATTTTAGGAACATAGGAATATTTTCTGTTACTACCACTGAATAAATCCATAAATGCCTACAAATTCTTACCAATATTAACTTCTTCAATAACAGGCACAGGAGCAGTTCTTCCTTCTTCAGTAATAGGCATTAGAGGAAATTTCAACTGAAAATGGGCCTCCTAAAATGAACTAATAAAATAATAGTTAAGATAATAAAATAATATTTATTAATTTTTGAGGAAGAAAAGAAAAAAACTACTTTTTTGTTTGTATTTTTGACATATCTCCCTGTGTTTTTACTCAAATTTAAATTGGGAGAGCTCGTCGGCATACTTTTGACGGACCCCGATACCCCAAAAACAAGAAATACCTGAAAAAATGTAATGATGACATCATCATTACGTTTTTCAGGTATTTCTTGTTTTTGGGGTAGCGGGGTCCGTCAAAAGTATGCCGAGTGGGTACTCGTTGGATGCGGAATTTAATTCCGCATCCAACAAGCTCTCCCGATTGAAATTTGAGTAAACACACACGGAGATATGTTAAAAATACAAACAAAAAAAGTAGTTTTTTTTATGATACCTATCCCCAAATTTATATTAAAAAAGTGTTTAAGACTTATACGGTATTTCAAATTTAAAGCAATTTCATTGGCTAACACATGATGACATGGAATTTGAAGAAAAGTTAAAAGGCCCATTTTGAGTTGAAATTTCCTCTAATGCACAGGAAAATTTCTTCCTTCTTTAGTATCAAAATTGCTCAAATCTATGGTATGAGTTGGAGAGGAGGAGACCTAAACTTTTAAACCTGTAAATGGATTAAGGTCAGCCATCACCTGATCATCACATGCTAAAGTGGCTATAGCATTTACCTGTTTATCAGTAACAACCTGAATAGTAGCAACTTCCTGAGTATCTAGCACAGAAGTCATATTTGTCAGTTTTTGTTTAAGCTGTTGAGAAGTATGTATCAAGATTTTGACCTGTTGAGAAACCGATGCATGTGGGACATCCTCCATAGGACCTTTAACTTTATCCATAGCTGAGCTTGGTGTCACTGAAGAATATTTAGCTTCTTGAGCCTCCTTCTCTTCTTTTTCTTTTTTCATCTTTTCCAAAATATCCAACTCCATTGCTCTATAGGGCCCGAACCCTATCTCTTATTTCCTTCTGGTAGCATAAGATTTGACTTTGTTCCTCTTTGCTTTTGGATCTGAATAAAAATTCAGAAAAAAGTATCAACTCCTTGGTAAATAGAGTCATCTGGTACTTCTTCATGAGTATAACCTACTTTGAAATGATTCTGCCTCAGATTAGCATCAACCCACCCCTTAGGGTCATGTTTCCTTTTGCTGGAAAAACCCAGTTTCAGAGAAACTATGTGGTCACTAAGCTGTGCAACCCAAGTCAAAGTTGGTATGCTCAGTGGTCCAAGTTTTTGAGGGAACTTGGGCCAAACTCTTCTTTTGGGTCCAGGGAGCTTCTTGTAAACTCCTTATGTCACTGTATGGAAGGATATATCCTCAATAACAAACCTTTTAGGTACAAAATTAGGTAACATATGGGAAGTATTGCTGCCCCAGATTCTGATGTATGCAATTGTTTCTCCAATGTACCAATCTCCCATGGTAGCAATGATATTCTTAGCTTCAGGCGAGAAGGTTGGAGCTACCTTTTTGAAGATTAGAAAATAAACACGGCCAAGGAAGTTTTCACAAATTTCGTAGAACCTGGTCATATAGTTGGAATCCCATAATTCTGCATGGTAAATGTGTACAGATGGGGCTGGAAAGATCCAGTTCCATCCCAAATTGGGAAAATGGAACTCGGTACAGAATACATAAACAATGAAGGATGAGAAGAATAAATTGGGTTTCTTCTTGGGAATGGCTTTTTGATAGTCTTGGATGGTTGTCTTGAGTTCTAGAGAAAGAATGGACACCCAGGGGAAGGATTCTCCTATGGTAAGAACGTGATGAGCTATTGGGGCCCATTCAACTTTAAAATCGGAGCAATTGGGGAGACCATAAAGTATGCACAACATAGTTGCTAGCAGAGAGTAGGGTTCCCTGAACCAATCAATGAGGTAAAGGTCATCCTTCCTCTACGAAAAATTATTGGGACATCTCATCCATGACTTCATCATTTCATCAAAATTATATCTGGACTTAGAGGCTTTCAAAAAATCAAAAGTTAAGGAGTTGTCTGACCGACTATAGAGCATAAGCTTTGACGAATATTTCAGGACAGAAGCTAGTGAGTTGTAACCCTATACTGCAATTAAAGGAGCGATCTTTCAGGTTTGTGTTCTCAATAATCCATTTAACCGCATCATTGTAAGGTAGAATGGAAGGTCTAGCTACAATGGAATGGATACCAAAATCCCTAATTCTCTGGTAGGCGAGTTGGTCATTCTGTATGTCCGAAAGGTCATTGTTGTCAAAAATAGAGTATATCCTAGACCAATCTACTTGGTAGGTTTCACTGAATCTGTTGTTAGTTTTTCAACATTAAGCTAGCATTATTAGGATCTTTAACTGAGAGAATAACAAGTACAACAATAAAACACAAGAGACAATGAACATAGTGTTTTTCCTCAGGGAAACCATAAATGGAGAAAACCCCACAACTTCCTCAGAGATAGAATCAACACCAAAATAGTAAAATCCCAAAATAGTAAGTGATCTCTCGACAACAGTAATCTTCTTCTTATCTAGCCCTAGTGTCTTCTCCTTCCTCAACTATGCACTACACTTGAGTGTGCATGAGTTGTGTGATAAATAGAGACTCCAGTTCTTTATTTATACTAATCCCAACATGACTAAAACTCTACCAGGGCCGACCTCTACTAGGAGAGTCTAATAACCCTAGTGCCCTGGAACTGTGGGGACTTTAACCTTTAGACAATCGGAGGGTTACCCACAATGACTTGACATGACTTGTTTACATTATTGATCCTCCCGATCGGAACATCGGGGCATGACAACATGACTCAATTACATTATAGATACATCCTGGAATAAACATCGAGTTACAATACATAAGATACATAAATGAATACATTCCGAAGTTACAAATACATCAACACTCCCTCTTAACTAGGAAGGTATTCTTTCAACACAATTTTCAGCATTGGTCTTCTTCTCTATATCAGCTGGATCATCTCGTCATCTGCATCTCAATTCTTCTGAGTCTTTAAGTCATATTCATCTTCAAGACATCTTCATCTTCGGATCTAGATCATCTCTCGATCTGTATCATCATGGGACATCATCACTGGATCTGGCTCATGACTCGATCTGGATCATCACTCGATCTGGATCATCATTGCTGGATCATCATCACTAGATCTAGATCATCACTCAATTTAAATCATCACTGGCCATCATCACTGGATCTAAAACATCACGGGTGCTATCTCATGATTCTTCTCATCACAGGAAGTTCTACAGAGCCAGCCCTTTTTCATGCTGGTTGTAGGCCTAGCCTCCATGTAGGTCTTCTTCAGCACTTATATCTGATCAACACATGATCGAAGAAAGGCTCATCATGTATATCTGATCAACACATGATTGAAGATAGATACTGCACTTACATCTGATCAACACATGATCAAAGAAGGGCTCATCATTTCTATCTGATCAACACATGATCAAAGACAGATAATGCACTTACATCTGATCAACACATGATCAAAGAAAGACATGCCTAGCACTTAAATCTGACCTACTCATCAGAAAGGTACGCCCAGCACTCACATCTGATCATGTAGGAACCAATCCTATAATCATATCAGAAAGGCCCCGCACTTACATCTGATCAACACATGATCTAAGAAAGGCTCAACATTTCTATATGATCAACACATGATCAAAGATAGATACTGCACTTACATCTAATCAACACATGATCGAAGAAAGGCACTACACTTACATCTGATCAACACATGATTGAAGAAAGGCACAGCACTTATATCTAATCAACACATGATTGAAGAAAGGCTCAGCACTTATATCTGATCAACACATGATCAAAGAAAGGCTCTACACTTACATTCATCCAAGCTGGAACACATCCTACCATAATGATGAAAGGGCTTTCACTCATATCTGATCATCAGGGAACACATCCCAGCAATCATATTAGAATGGCCCCCAGTCCTCGACTGAGCTACCTGGTAACTGACCAAGTGCCTCCATTCTCCTAGAGAATGGAAATTGCCCTTACATCTGTCCTACTCGACAGAATGGCCAACACTCACATCTGACATGGGAGGAACTTAATCCTTTAACCATGACAGAATTGTTCATCCCTTACATCTGATTAAGTGGGAAGACATCCCTCTGTCACATCAAAATGGCTTCTCAGTCCTAGACTAAGTTTTCTTGGTAACTGACCAGGTTCCTCCATTCCTAGAATTCCAGTTGCCCTTACATTTGTCCTACTTGACAGAATGGCCAGCACTCATATTTAACATGGAAGGAACCAATCCTCTCACCATGATAGAATGGCTTAGCCCTTACATCTGACCATGGAAGGAACCAATCCTCTCACCATGTCAGAATGGCTATGGGTCTCATCATTTTCTCTTGGAGGAAACCTCGATCTGGAGAACACCAAGATTCTCCCTGAAGTACTCGAACTTCAGCCTAGCCAATGGCTTCATCAATACATCAGCTATCTATTCCTCCGCTACAACATACTGGAGCTTCACTACTCCCCTCTGCACCATATCCCTGATATAGTGATACTTGATCTCGATATGCTTCGACTTGTCATGGAACACTGGATTCTTTAACAACTTCACGCAACTCTGGTTGTCACAATGTATGCAAGTAGCATCCAACTGGAGATCAAATATATCAAATAGTAGCTTCCGTAGCCATACTACCTCACAACTAGTTGAACAAGCTGCAACATACTCTGCTTCAACTATACTCATTGCCACACAGGATTGCTTCTTGCTAAACCAAGAGATCACAACTGATCCCATACTAAAGCAACACCCTAAAGTGCTCTTCCTATCGATGGCACTGCCTGCCCAATCTGAATCAACATAACCCTCCACGTTAATATTTTGATTCGCATCTTACTTGAGCCCATAATCAACTGTACCCTTCAAGTACCTCAGAATATGCTTTGCAGCAATCAAGTGAACATGTCTCGGATCTATCAGGAATTGGCTCAAGGTGTTCACAGCAAAGCAAATATCTGGTCTCATGTTCGTCAAGTACATCAATCACCCAATAATCTGACGATACATCATAGCATCAACCGACTCTGATGAAGCATTATTCAATAGCTTTAATTTCGATGCCATAGGTGTGGCCATACCCTTGCAGTCTATCATCCCAAACCTCTTTAGGATCTCTACTGCATACTTCCCATGTCCAAGGAAGATTCCATCTGTACTCTGCCACACCTCCATACCTAGAAAGTAATGCATCATCCCCAAGTCCTTAATTTCAAACTCAACAGCAAGCTTTCTCTTTGTATCAGCAATCAACCCATCTGTACCTGTCACAAATATATCATCTACATATAGTAGAAGCATCACTGGGTTTCCATATTCAACCTTGCAGTAAAGGTTGGAATCTTCTTTACTCTTGGTAAAGTTCAAACTGGATAGAAAGATGTCAATTATGCCATACCAGGTCCTGGGTGCCTGTTTCAAACCGTATAGGGATTTCTTCAATCTCCATACATGAGACTCTTTGTCATGTGCCTCAAAACTGAGTGGTTGTTCTACATACACTTCCTCTTCTAATACACCATTCAAGAAAGTAGTATTGACATCCATCTGGTGTATCTTCCATTTCATCACTGTAGGTGCATCTAGCTACAGGTGCAAAGGTTTCTTCATAGTCTATTCCTTCTTTCTAAGAGAAAACTCGAGCCACAAATCTTGCCTTATACTTTTCAATGCTACCATCTGCAGCATGCTTGATCTTGTAGATCCATTTGGAAGTTACAACTGACCTCCCTTCTGGTCTTGGGACAACATCCCAAACATCATTCTTCATGATCGATTGATATTCTTCAATCATAGCATCCTTCTATTCTTTCCGTTCTGCCACTTCTTCATAGCTAGAAGGTTCTTTATCAATGAAATCACATAGTAAAGCTACATACCCAGAGCAGGATTTGGTCCTCTTTCTTTCTCTGTGATTCTCTTCTGGAGCCCCATATCTTTTCGCACCTTGGATAAGTTCTTGTACCCAAGCAGGTTTCCTCTTATGAGGATTCTTCTCCAGAGGTGGATCTACAGGTCTTTGTGGTTCTTCAAAGTCTCGATCTTCTTCTTGAATTTCTTCGTTCATGGTTGTATCATGAATTCTAGGTGCTTCTGCTTCTTCAGGTTCTTCAGCAGGTATCTTTCTGGATTTGTTGTAAGCTATGTCTTCATCAAATGTCACATCCCTACTGATGTCAATCTTCTTGTATCCTGGGAAATATATTCTATAAGCCTTCAAGCTTTCAAAGTATCCCACAAATATACCCTTCTTTCCTGAAGGATCTAATTTTGTCATGTTTTCCTTTGGAATGTGTATGTACACAGGACAACCGAATATTTTGAGATGGCTGACTTCTGGTTTCTTGTCAGAGAAGACTTCTTCAGGAGTCTTGTTCTCGAATACTCTGTGTGGAGTATGGTTTTGTACATACACCATTGTTCTGGAAGCTTCAGCCCAAAGATGCATAGGAAGATCTTGAACATGAAGCATGGCTCTTGCAGCTTCCATGATAGTTTTGTTCTTCTGTTCCGCAATACCATTCTGTTGTGGATTATGAGGAGTGGACAACTCCCTCTTGATCCTTGATTCTTTGCATAGCTCTTTGAATTCATTCAAAGTGAATTCTCTACCATTATCTAATCAAAAAGTCTTGATCTTCCTTTCAGTGTGGTTCTCGATCAAGGCTTTGAATTCCTTGAATTTTCTGAATACTTCATCTTTGTTCTTCATGAAGTAAACTCATGTCTTCCTAGAAAAATCATCAATAAAAGAAACATAATATGCATACCCATTTAGTGAGTTTGATGAAATAGGACTGCATACATCGGAGTGGATGATTTTTAGGATTCCTTTGGCTTTGCTTTCGCTACTAGGAAATGTCTTCTTTGTATTCTTTCCTTTCGCACATCCCTTGCAGACCCCATCATGTTTTTCTTGGAATTCTGGAAGACCTTCAACAACTTTTCTTGCAATAGGTAGTGCTCTGAAATGCACATGTGCAAGCCTTCTATGCCAAAGTTCACTTGGCTCTACTGTGTCATGGACCAATGCTTGTTCTGGATGGCCCTTCTATTTGTACAAACCTCCTTCTTGTTCTCCAATCACCACCGCATCATCAATAGTCTTTCCTCTTGGCCACATGATGACTTGACCATCTATGAACGCAACCCTCATTCCTTTTGCATCCAATGCTAATATGGAGAGAAGGTTCTTCTTGAGTCCTGGCACAAACAATACTTCCTTCGTTGTTAGAGACTTTCCAGAGTCTAATTTATATGAAGATTCCCCACTACCTTTTATTGGATATTGGTAGTCATCTCCTAGCTTCACCTTGTGAGGTGATTCATGTTCTGACAATCTCACAAAGGATTCCTTGAATCCAATCGTATGTTTGGAAGCCCCATTGTCTATAAGGAAATCATCACTTCCATGAGTAATGTTACCTGTGAGAGCGGAGATCAGAACATATTCATCCTCGCTTGAAGAATATTCACTTTCATATCTGGTTCTTTTCTTGGAGGGTTCATCATCCTCTGCAGCATGAGCATGATGTCTTCTTTTGTTCCCCTTCTTCTTATGAGAGTGACCCTTGTTCTTAGTACAGTCTTTTGCAAAGTTTCCTCTTTCATCACATGTATAACATCTCAATTTTGATAGGTCCCTTCTAATATTATCTCTATGATGAGGATCCTTACCTTTGGAGTAATGAGATCGTCTTCTGCCTTTCTTGGAGTGAACTATGAGAGCTTGGTCTTCACTTCCCATATTCTCTTCTCAAGTTTCTATCCATGCTTCTTCTTGAGAACATTCTTCCCATAGTTTGCTGAATTTTACTAACTTCTTTCTGCCACAGATTCCTTGGATGAAAGAATCCCATGACCTAGGAAGGCCATTCAGTGTTGTCATCACAATCTCTGCATTCTCCACTGCTTCATCTACAAATTATAATTGTTCCTTGATCTGAGAAACCCTTGTGAAGTAAGAGTGGATGGTCTCTGCATTTTGAATATTCACATTCTTCAGTTGATTCCTCAGAGTCATCTTCCAGTTTATGTTCTTCCCTTCAAACAATTTGGTTAGGGCATCAAACATAACTTCAGGTGTCTTGAGAGAGGACACCTGAGGTATAAGGTGATCCTTGATAGAATCAATAGTGATCCTCTTTTCCATAACCATCTTCTTCTTATGTAAGGCCTTTGCCTCATCTCCCTCTGGAACTGGAACCTCTTCATGGATCTAGGAGTCTAATTCATTCTCTTCCAGGACCAGGGAGATCCTATACTTCCAAGCTCGGAAGTTATCAACTCCCTCAAGATTTTCATCAATCTTGGTATGATGAGACATCTTAAACTGAGAACCTCAAATGGAAATACAAAATATTTAGATCTTACCAAGTCAAGATGTTAGATTTGGATTTGGAGCTGAAATCCCATAGTGCTAGAACAGGAGTAAATTAGCGTTTTTCTTTTCTGAAGATTTGTCCACCCAAATGCCTTGAAACTTGTCCCTAACCTTGATTTTTGGGAGGATATCAATCTAGGCCTAGGCTCATTGAAAAATTCCTCTTCTGTGAAAAGCCCTAATTTTCGGCAGTAGTGTCAAGTCCAAAACTGAAAAACCTCAAAATTGGATTCTGCTTCAACAGAAAGATGCGCCCTAAGGAGGAGAGTTATTCCACCTTAATTTTGCTGAAAATCTATGGAGGAAGATCCACAAACCAGGAAACCCTAGTTCCTGCATCTGCACAGTGTCTTCTTCTCAGGTTAGATCTGATACCATGTTAGTTTTTCAACATTAAGCTAACATTATTAGGATCTTTAACTAAGAGAATAACAGGTATAGCAATCAAACACAAGAGACAATGAACACAATGTTTTTGCTTGGGGAAACCATAAATGGAGAAAACCCTGCAACTTCCTCAGAGATAGAATTAGCACCAAAACAGTAAGTGATCTCCTGACAACAGTAACCTTCTTCTTATCTAGCCCCAGTGTCTTCTCATTCCTCAACTATGCACTACACTTGAGTGTGTATGAGTTGTGTGATAAATAGAGACTCCAGTTCTCTATTTATACTAATCCCGACATGACTAAAAACCTACCAGGGCCAACCTCTATAGGGAGAGTCTAATAACCCTAGTTCCCTGGAACTGCGGGGACTTTAACCCTTAGACAATCAGAGGGTTACCCACAATGACTTGACATGAATTGTTTACATTATTGATCCTCCTTATCGGAACATCGGGGCATGACAACATGAATCAATTACATTATAGATACATCCTGGAATAAACATCAGGTTACAATACATAAGATACATAGATGAATACATTCCAAATTTACAAATACATCAACATCTGCCACTAGTATCAGAAAAGACACCAAAATTTGAGTCCTTAGTCAACATATCTCTCTAAAGGTTCTTGCATCGGGTAATTCGAGACATCTTAGGGTTGAAATATTATGTTAAATGCATAAACCCAGAATTAAAACTAATTTAACCCAGAAGAACATTAAGTAATTTGAATTAGGAAAAGGACTCAAATACTAACTTGTAATCATACCGAATAGTGATAACGTCGACTGGTAAAAGCGCAAGGAAATTCAACGTAGCACAGCAATTTACCATAGTAAAAATTATAAAGAAATCGCAAAAGAACAAAGTATATATAGATTTTCCCAAGTCCGTCGGGACCGTAGGATTAAGATAAATGAACATTTTAGATTAAGCCTGTGGGATGTGGGATCCAATTTCAAATTTTATTTAGCATGTCCCGCAATCTGCATTCCGCAGATGCAGGATAGGATGCGGTATCACAAAACATGCAAAAGTTTATTCAATATCTCCCGTAATCCGCGGCCCACAAGTTGTAGGTTGTGGGTTGCGGATTCATGCAACACAATCATCGAAATAAATTATTTTCCCACAGTCCTCATTCCATAGTTGCGGGATGCGGGATGTGGGATGAAAACCTTACACACACACAATCTTTCCTCATCCTGCATTCTGCAAGTTGCAGGAGGTGGGTTGCGGGATGAAAATCTAGGAAAAATCAAACTTCAAAATCCTTCCATATGCAATTTGCGGGTTGCAGAATGTAGCTTGTGGGGTGAAACAATTTGACTAAAATATAGTTCCTCACAACTTCATTAAAAACACACAAATCACTCATAGATTTCAGAAATTTGGCTAAGTTAGAAAACAAAGAAACCATGACAAATATGATAGGGACCAAAAATGATCAAAGGACTTCAAGCAGTTACCTTTGTATGTTTAATTGGGCTCCCGTGTTTTGAATAACTAGGATATGTTGTACCTACAAAAAATGGCGACTGGCTGAGAAGAACCAGTTATCTCTATCAAAAAAAAATCATTTCCATAGAAAAGCATTGTCAGTAAACAAATGGTTATCTTGAGATCTCGAAAAATGTTTATATAAGAATGCAACCAGTAAAAGAATTATCAAAATAGTGATTCATACATTCCCATCCATGGTCAAATTTTAGGAGTGATGTAACTCAAATTCAGAAGGCATGAAGGGTAAGGGTCTCTTGCCTTCAGGCGGGCATATGCACATAGTTCAGGTTGAACTTAGGATCAGGCCCCAACAATTTTGGATCTTCACCGGCATGTTATCAAGATTTTTTTTTATTCTCCTTTCTCTTTTATTTTTTTTGTTTATTTTTTAGATGAGAACCATATTGACATAAGACCACTACCCCAAATTTTGAAAATCAGGGCCATTCATAAACCTGATATGGAAATTGAACAAGCCAACTCGGTAAGGAGGCCTCTTGTCTTCCAGCTACAAGACTGAAAGCAACTATCATGGCATTGTAACCATATAATGATAATTTCAATCCAAAATCAAGTCCATGACCATAGTAAGGTTGGCTTTCGATAATACCCCCTCATCTTAATGTACAATAATTCTCTCTAAGGAAGCAAAAGGACTTTATTTGTATATAGACTGCAAGACACTATCATGGCTTGGTATCCACATAGTGGCAGTGCTACTCACTGGTGCTTCACAGATCATGAATGAACCAACCTGTGATAGCATCTTCCATCTTCCAGATAAACTGAAATCCATCCCCCAACATTATATGGTGAAGATGTCATTCCACCAAGCACTTATGAACCTAGTGGGCTGGCTCATGATGAGACCCCCCATCCTGCAATCCATAATAGTAAAAAAATGTTTTTCTACATGACCATGATCAAATCCAAAATGGGTAAGGTTGGCCATATTATAAGGGCATGCTGCAGTGCACTAATGAGACCTAAGACAATAAAAACCCCTTCTTTTCATGACCTTCATCACATGAGTAAGGAATATTTGGGATATTGACTAGGGTGAGAATGTAGTAATATAAAATCCTACAGTTGCTGGTTGGCATTCATACATAAAATGGATCTTGAAAGTTTGGAAACTAACATGCTTTTTCTTTAAGGTTCGGAGCTCTGAATATTGAGAAACATTGACTACCCATCATTGCCAAATGTGTAGAGATTATTAAAAGCCTATTTAATATCAAGCAAATACACAAAACAATAAAAGAATAGAAAAAATATAACACACCAAACCTATGTACAAGATTCATGAAACTTCTCAAACAAAATACTTCATTCACTGGGTAGGTGTCGATGACTCCTTCCAGTGTTTGTAACCAAACAGTGCTAGGAACAATTTTGTCTATAATAATAAAAGGTCCTAGCCAAAGGTGTTGGAATTTAGTATAATCCTTATTGTCTTTGTGCTACTTGTCCCACCTTAATACTAAATCCCCTACCGAGAAATTTCTGTCAGAGGAGGACTTCTCATCGAGCCATTTTTTTACCAACTGTTAAGGTTGATAGAATTTGTTCTTGTCCTTTTCCCTATATTCCTCTAACTTGAGCAGAGTGTCAATCCTCTGTTGTAGTGGGGATGAATCGTCCTCTTGGATGGATTGGGCTAACTGTAACGAAGGGATGGTGATATTGGTTGGTAGAACAGCTTCCTTTCCATAAACCAGACAATAAGGGGAGTTACCAATGGCTGCCTTTGGGGTGATCCGGTCTATCCAAAGAGCATTGTAAAGCTAGGTATGCCATTTTTTGTGATGGGAGGCCACTGCCATTTCCAAGATCTTTATTAGGTTTTTGTTGGTGGATTCTGCAAGTCCATTTCCCTGGGGGTAGTAGTTGGCAGAAAATTTAATCTTGATCCCTTTTTCAAGGGCGTATCTAGTCAGGTCAATGGATGTGAAGTATGATGCATTATCAAAAATGAGATACTCAGGCGTGCTGAACCTAGTGATTATTTGGTTTTCAAGAAAAGAAATCACTTGGTTCATATTACACAGTCTAAAAGGGACTGATTAAACCCACCTAGTGAAATAATCAGTGGTTGTCAAAATGTATTTATGTTGTGAAGAAGACACGAGTTCGATAGGTCTGACAAAATCCAATACCCATTGCTGAAATGGGAACTAGACTGCTACTGGCTGCAAAGGGAAGGTAGGTTCTTTTACTTTTCTAGCGCACTTCTGGCAAGGCTCACATTTCCTGACATAGGCATGAGGGTCTCTGAATAGGGTAAGCTAATAGTATCCTTTCTGAATGATTTTGTGAGCCATTGTATCCCCTGAGAAATGCCCGCCTGCAGGTCCTACATGAAATTGAAAAAGGAAATCATCAATCTAATCCTTTTCAAGACATCTAAGAAAAATCCATCATAATTTTTTCTAAATAGAACATCATCAATTAGTTGATAAGGAGTTGACTTCAGCCTTAATGATCTATGTTTTTTAGGATCAAGGGTTTCAGGAGAAAACAAATTATGAAGAAAAAACTTGATGTGGTCATACCCTTTAGTTGTTGTTGTCTCAATTGCATTTACAGAACCTGTAGGTACAGCTTCTTCCTGCTCCCAATTGGCTTGTTGATCTTCAGGATCATTTGATTGTGAAGAAAGTAGACACAAACCTTGTCCTTTAACTATCTTCACAGGCTTGATCTCCAGATCATATTCCTCCAGCGGCGTCATCCAGTGAGCTCTTTTCTCACCTAACTCCTTCTGGACGAGGACATTTTGAACGGCCGCGTATCGAACAATCACCTTAGTCCTCGACTTCAACAGATACTACCTGTAATGTTCTATCGATTTATATACCGCATAGGCCTATTTGTCGACTTAGGAATAGTTGATTTCAGCTCCTTTAAATGTTGAGCTCATGAAGGAAATGCGGATCTCAACATCCTCATGATTCTTCTGTGTTAGGACAGCTGCATACAAAAAATCAGTAGAAAAGGTATAAAGTATAAAATCTTTGCTGAAATATGGAGACATAAGGGCAGGTGCTTCTGCTATGGCTCTTCTGATTTCAACAACGGCACTTTTATGTTCTTTGGAACACTTACATGGTACATCCTTTTTAACTAAATGCTGCAAGGGTTTGACAACTTGGGCAAAATTTGGTACAAACCTTCGGACAAAATTGATCTTACCCAAGAAATACTACATTGCTTTTTTGGAATTAGGGAGGCCGATCTTGGAGATTGCTTCTATGTGTTTAGGATCAATGATCATGACTTCCTTGGAGACGATGAAAACTAACAACTTACCTTCCGTCACTACGAAGATAGACTTTTGGGATTGAGGAAATCCCATATTTTCTGCATCTTTAGAATACCTGTCTCAAAGCAAAAAAATGATCATGTCATTTTTTAGAATAAATAGTTACATCATCTAGATATGCAACGACAAAATTATGAATTAATCCCATGAAAGCTATGTCCATAACTCTTTGAAATTTGACCCCCACATTTATCAACCCAAATGGCATCCATCTGTATGTAAAGGTTCCCCAGGGGGTTTGAAAAGATTTTTTAAGTTGGTCATTGGGGGAAACCATGACTTGGCTGTAACCTGAAAAACCATCAAGCAGTGAGAACATTTCAGATCTAGCTACCTTCTAAAAAATCTGCTCCATGGGAGAAACAGGATAAATGTCCATCTCTGAGGCCCTATTCAAGTTTCTAAAGTCTACGTAGAGTCTAATTTCTCCATTCTTCTTCCAAATGGGTACTAAGTTGACAACCCAATACGTGTGTCTAACAGGGAATGTTATCCTTGCCGTCAGTAGCTTATCGAGCTCCTTCTTGACAGAGGTTTCTAAACTGGGATGCATCTTCCTTAGTTTCTATTGGTATGGTTTAACCTCAGGTTTCATCGGGATGTTGTGGTGCATGATGATGGTGTTGAAAGTCCTGAATTCATCATACGTCCAAGAAAATACGTATTTGAATTCCTTGCACATTTTGATAAAGCTTCTTTTTTCATCATTAGAACAATGAACTCCAAGATTGATAAAATGGGGGTCTTGTTCCACTCCTAGATTGATAGTTGTATAATTGAGGGTTGAGCTCTGGGTCTTGCAGTTGGTGGTTTGTTTAAATTTATCTTGTAAACCATAAAAAATTTCTAAGCTAATAACAAACTTGGGAATGATATTGGAAGGGTCAGACAAATATTCTTCATGATAAGTTTCATCAACAGCCGTACCTTCAAAGGTGTATTGGGCTGACAGGAAATCTAGTATATGTTGGTCATCGTTGAACACTTTCCAACTCATGACATTGTCTAGAATGCAAGGCCTGTAGATCAACTCAATAGAAAAAGTTTGTGGAGACAAAACTTCAAGCAGGAATAGTCTAGATGAAGTATTAGCCAATAGATCAGCGTTGAAATTCTATGATCTAGGGACAGACCTAATATTAAATGTTGAAAAAGAGTTGGTCATGTCTCTAAACAACCTATGATAATGGATCAAGTAGGGGGATAGGAAATGTATCTGGTTTCTTACCTGTTTCACTATAACTTTCGAGTACACAACGCATTCAATTTCTTTTGCCCCCAAATCCATAGCTTTTCTATGTCCTTGAACAAGTGCCTCATATTCAGCTATGTTGTTGGTACATTCAAACTCCAATATGCATGAAATAATTTTCTTGGTCCCTTTCAAATCAATAAGAACACATCCCTCACCTGCTCCATCTTTGGACTTGGAGACATCAAAAAACAAAGTCCAAATAAAAGGGTCAATTATGAAATTAGTATTTACATTATAAACATTATGAACAATAGTAGTGGAGAATGGTACAGAAGTAAGATGGGTAATCTGGGACTGTTTTTGTACATTCTCCACTACTGAAACATCAGCTAATAAGTCTCCAAAGAACGTATCAAAAGTAAAATGTTCTATTTGATTACTGAAGAAGGAGACAGATTCATTGGAACCATCGAAATCGGTCATCGTTTGTTTCATAAATGGTTCCCTGCCAACTTTGAGTTTGTTAGGTTGTCCATTTAGGGGTAACCACAAGTGAGACCAATCGGTAGAAAAGTAACCTTTCTATTTTTTTGACCAATCTCGGCTTAACCACATACCGTAAGTCTCTGGAATGTCTGTGATTACCATGTCAATAGACTGATGAATTCTGGGATCTACAGACAATCTAAGAAAAGCATTCTTTAGTCTTCCTACAACTTTAAACTTAGACCTGTCCAATTGAACAATTTAGATAGCAAAAGTCTCCCATGTAGCATTCATCTTTTTGCAGATAGAAAGAGGCATCACATTAGATGAGGCCCCTGAATCGATCATGCAGCTATGTACATTCCTGTTGAATATTTCAAAAGTGAGTAAGAAGGGTGGGGTTCCCTTGCTTCCAAGCTTCTGATTGTTTGGCTGAGGGGAAGAGTCAAGATTATTATTCTAAGTTTCCCTAGGTTGTTTTATTATCATGCTTTTGGGCAGGCAATCTCTCATGGAAGTTATTTTGAGAAGGTCGAATAAAGATATATTTTCCTTGACTAATTTTAGATCCTCAACTAAACTATATTCAAGCTGAGGAATTATAGTGTCTTTCTGTGCTTGGGAATTATTTTTGTTGGGAGCCTGTGTCATAGGTGATGGTTCCTATAGAAGTGGCCCTTTTGATCTAGTCTTGTGAGTGTGTTGTAGATTGAAAATTGTGTTAGGTTCTTCTTCCTCTTCTTCAGAAAAGAAACTTACCGATCTAACCTGATGGTCTTCTTCCTCTTCTTCTTGGGGAGGTTGTGAATCTTGATTTGACTGATCTTCAAAGGATTCGGGAATGTCTGGTGTTCTTGCAGCCAAGGCTTTCAAGACATAAAATATTTCCTCTAACGTGAATCCCTTAGTAGGATTTGGAGGTGGTGGGTTTTTAGGGGGTTGGTTAGGTCTCCTAAATGGTGGCCTATTAAATCCCCTATTGTTGGATTGATTTTTGTTATTAGTTTTCGTGAGATCCACCATCTCATTAGACATTTTCTGAAGGATCTTCTTCATGTCAATCATATTGAAAGGATCTTGTGCTATGGTGGTGGGTTTGGGAGCATTGTCAATATTCTTGCGGAAGGTAGAAGCTTCTTCAGATGATGTGTCAGGGTTGTGCTTAAAGCATAACATGTCCTTTTCGACTTGTATGGCTTCATAGAAAGCATCCTGCAAGGACTCTTTACGGGCTCTTTTGACCCACATGGCTATCTGGGACGAAAGACCCTTAATATAATATGCTACTAATAATTCCTTGACAGGGAGGACAGTGATTGGAATCTTATTTTTCAGATATGAAAACCGTTGGTTATAATCTTTGACTCGCTCCTTACCTTTGGTCTTCATGGAAGAAATATCTATGACTAAATCCTCTGCGGTCTTGTCATCCCCAAATTTTTGAGTGAAGAGTTCAGAAAACACATCCCATGACGTTATAGAACTGGCTTCTAGGGTGAAATACCAAGTAGAAAATTTTCCCTCAAAAGTATAAGGGAACAGTATGCAGACTACGTCTTCATGTATGACATTTCTTAACCTGATAGCCTGCGTAAAAGATTTGATGTGGTATTCCACATGGATTTTGTCATCTAGATTATATTTTGGAAGCCACTTCTCAGGGTTTTTCGGCAACCTATGTTGATCACCTAATACAGACACAGCATATCCATCCATCTAGGGCCTGTTAGCTCGTTCGTCGGCCATCGGTATTGATTCCTCTGATTAGGTAGAAGATTCAGGGTCTGATGATTCATCAAAGGAGGATGAAGAAGAGGGAGGCGAAGGGGGTGGTCCTCTTACTAGGATTTTGTGTCGGGGAGTAATTGACTCTCTGAAAAATGAATCAAGATCTATTCCAGGGGTATATGGTTCACTGGAAGGATTGTTGCATCCTTCAGTGTTTTGGTCACCCAAATTAATATTATCTTGACTGATGGCTTGGGGATTTTTCTAGTGGAGACTCTATTAAGTAAACTGTCTTCGAATCTTGGCACCATTATCATAATGATGTTTCAGTAATTGTTCAATAGTGATGGGTCCTAAAGTATGAGATAAGAGAACATATCTATCTGTTGGGGGTCTCTGATCATTTACAAGGGTGACTGGAATGGCATTTGAATCTTGTGCGATTTGTTCCCTTGACGTAGATGCATGGGTACGAATACAAGTGATAATCGGATCTCTTACTGGAGGAGGTGTCTTTGTGGTTCATTTAGGCATGATTTGTTGGCCCTCCTTCTAGCGCCATTTGTTGAAGCCTCAATTGTGTATGTGGCTAAAAAGGTGTCTAAGACATACAACAGAGGGGGGAAACCCAGACTAAAGGCCTTCGAAAGGTCCTACGCAAGGAATGTACTATCCCCATCCTATTTGGTGTAGTAATCTCCTATAGATATTTCTAGCCTCCGCTAGATTTTGTGGATTTGATCCTTAAAGGATCTATTTCCTAGATTAGAAAAAGGGATGGGTAATGCAAAGAAAAGAAACTTAAATCTAACTACGAAAGAAAGTCTGATCTAAATCTAAGCTACTCAAACAGGATGTTGAATTGATTCACAGATTAACCTGAGGTGTAGGAAAGACAAGTATTTTCATCCAATTGACAGAAATGTAAATGAGACTATTAACTCATCACTTAATTCACAATCAATTAATAAAAATCAACTGACAGTAAGTTAAGATTGTATCATTCAAGGTTGACCTGCATGTATGCATGTTAATTTAAAAACCAACATGTTTGACTTTCTAACTTCACTGCTGAATCATTTGTAGAAATAGATAAATATTCTTAAAAGAAAAAATTCTTTAAAATTTTTATCAATACATGAATCAGTAACAAAGAGAAATCAAAGTTATAGACAAATTCATTTATCAATTGCAAAGAACTAACAGCAATTTTGATCCATCTGAAACAGGGAAAAACGTGATATGTTAAATAAATTTAATTAAATCAATAACAAGAGATATGAAATGATATCAATACTGTATCAAATCAAGTTTTGCAAAAAATTACATAAACCTCAAGTACACAGAGGTATCTTCAGTCTCTTGTCCAAATCTTTCCCCTTCCAGAAGTCCCCTTTACATCTGAAGTCTACCCCTTAAATAATTATTACAAAAGAATCAATTCCCTTCTTGAAAAACCCAAACAAAGATAATACCCAAGAAAATCTCTCCATATTTTCCAAATCTCCAACAACTCATCTAAGATAGGATAGTTGGTGGATTCAAGTCCAAGTTGGGCAATACATTTGTGATCTTCTATTTCATTCTTTGCTAACTTATGCCAAATTCGAATGTAAATATGGATCTTCCCTTCAATATCGAGTGGTTGTTTTATTAATAGATTCACATCATCAATGCTGATATGACTAAGCACCTGGATCTTCTCTGTTGATTGATCTCGCCGTTGTTCAACCTGTTCAATCATGAGTTTCAATGAGCATGCATTCTCGATGAGACCCATTATAGGAAAGCACAAAAGGTCCATTAAATTGTCAGCAACATACCACCTCCTCCCATAGATAGCCTACACCTTCTTAATAGCTTCACCAATTGTTTCATTCAGATCTTCCCAAGCATGTAAAATATTCCTAACCTTCTTCAACTGGAAACTGCTAAGAGTGGTGATTTTCTCTAGCTTATCTTTCATGTATCTTTTCCAATCTACAATAGCATCATATGCTTTGGAAGCTTCTTCCCTTTTGTCCACTTGACCTTCAAGAGTAGTAGCCATCTTATCAAAAACAAGATAGGTATCAAAAATACTGTCAAGAGTTTTAAACAATTCACTAATTAATTCATAATGCTCTTGATTAGTCTTGAGAGCTAATTCCTCGAATTCTTCCTGTGAGAATTTAGAGAATGAAGATGAAGCTGCACTTGTAGTTGCATCTTCATATTGCTTCTCCAGCAAGGCTATTCTCTGCACAAAGATAGCATTTGCAGTCTTCTCACTTAGCAGCTCATTCTGAAGAGAAGAATTCTTCTCCTTTAGCTCATTGCACTTGTCCTCAGATATATTCATTAAATCAGCAATATGAGCCTCATGTTCCATTATGGTTTGTTCCAGTTCTTCCTTGAGTTTGATTATTTCTTCTTTTTTCTTGTCAAACTCTTTGTTCAAAGAATCAATAGCATGAAATTTTGCACCTATGAAAGCTCCCAAAGCAGAGGCAGTATCTACAGCATCCACCTGTGGGTCACCAAACCGTTGATTCCACACTACTTGGTTAGAGAGAGTCGCATCTACATCACCTTGATCTCTGCTCCTCTTCTTACCTCTCCTAACCACTGCTTTACTAGACTTTCTATAATGATAATCTCCAAGAGATATCACAATATCTTCATTAAACTCATCTCTAACCTCATCAGTGGAAGAAGTGTCAATCCCTGTGGACACCAAAGGAGAAGTCTGAGTGATGGCAGGGAAAGGCATGGACATGGTGATGGGAGCAGTGGATAAAGGAGAAGATATACTTTGGACAACAGCTACTTTATTAGAATTCGAAAGTGTGATTGGAATAGAGGTTTCAGGGGATGAAGCATGAATGCGATCAGCTGGCAGTGATGATGAAGATACTACAGGATTTTCAGTAACTGATGATGTTGATAGGGAAAAAGAAGGAATGTGTAGTGGAGTCATAGGAACTTGAAATGAATTAGATTGTGTCATAGGTGGGTAAAAAAATATAGGATTAATAGAAGTAGGTATGCATGTTGCAGCATGATAAAGCTAGGATAATGGAGGTGATAAATTTGATCCAATAGGAAAAGAAGATAGGGTTTGAATCGACGAGAGGAGCAATGCTGATGAAAAATAATGAGACCCAAAAGTGGGTTTTGGGATTTTAGGAACAGAGAAATATTTTATGTTACTACCACTGAATAAATCCATAAATGCCTGCAAATTGTTACCATTTTCAATTTCTTTAGTAAAAGGCACAGGAGAAGTTATTCCTTCTTCAATATCAGAATTCGCCAAATCTATGGTATGAGTTGGAGAGGAGGGGACCTGAACTTTTAAACCTGTAAATGGCTTAAGGTCAGCCATCACCTGATCATCACATGCTAAAGTGGCTGTAGCATTTACATGTTTATCAGTAACAACCTAAATAGTTGCAACTTCCTGAGTATCTAGCACAGAAGTCATCTTTGTCAGCTTTTGCTTAAATTGTTGAGAAGTATGTATCAAGGATTTGACCTGTTGAGCAACTGATGTGTGTGGGACATCCTCCATAGGACCTTTACCTTTATCCATAGTTGATCTTGGTGTCACTGAAGAATCTTTAGCTGCTTGAGCCTCCTTCTCTTCTTTGTCTTTTCTCATCTTTTCCAAAATATCCAACTCCATTGCTCTGTAATCTTGAACCCTATCTCTTATTTTCTTCTGGTAGCATAAGATTTGACTTTGTTCCTCTTTTCTTTTGGCTATGGCTAAAAATTCATAAAAAAGTATCAACCCCTTGGTAAATAGACTCATCTGGTACTTCTTCATGAGTATAACCTACTTTGAAATTATTCTGCCTCGGATGAGCATCAGCCCACCCCTTGGGGTCTTGTTGAGGCTTTTGCTGGCGAAACCCAGTTTCAGAGAAACTACGTGGTCACTAAGCTCTGCAGCCCAGGTCAAAGTTGGTATGCTCAGTAGTCCAAGGTTTTGAGGGAACTTGGGCCAAACTATTCTTTTGGGTCCATCGAGCTTCTTGCAAACTCCGTCTATCATTGTCTTGAAGGATATCTCCTCAATAACCAACCTGTCAGGTACAAATTTAAGTAACATATGGGAAGTATTGCTGCCCCAGATTCTTATGTATGCAATTTTTTGTCGAATGTACCAATTGCCCATGGTAAAAATGAGATTCTTACCTTCAGGCGAGATGGATGGAGCTTCCATTTTGAAGATTAGAAAATAAATACTAACAAGGAATTTTTCACAAATTTTGTAAAACCTGGTCATATAGTTGGTATCCCATAATTATGCATGGTAAATGTGTACAGGTGGGGCTAGTAAGATCCAGTTCCATCCCAAATTGGGAAAATGGAACTTAGCACAAAATATAACAACAATGAAGGTTGAGAAGAAGAAATTGGGTTTCTTCTTGGCAGTGGCTTTTGATAGTATTGGATGGATGTCTTTAGTTGTAGAGAAAGAATGGATGCCCAGGGGAGGGATTCTCCTGTGGTAAGAACGTGATGAGCTGTTGGGGCCCATTCGTCTTTAAAATAGGAGCAATTGGGGAGACCGTAAAGTCTGAACAACATAGATGCTAGCAAAGAGTAGTGTTCCTTGAACCAATCAACGGGGTAAAGGTCATCCTTCCTCTAAGAAAATTTATCAGGATTTCTCATCCAGGACTTCAACATTTCATCAAAATTATATCTAGACTTAGAGGCTTTAACAAAATCAGCGTTAAGGAGTTGTCTAACCGTCTTGAGAGCATAAGCTTTGATGAAGATTTCAGGATGGAAGCTAGTGAGTTGTAACCCTATACTGCAATTGAAGGAGCGATATTTCGGGTTTGTGTTCTCAATAATCCATTTAAATGCATCATTGTAAGGGAGAATGGCAGGTCTAGCTACAATGAAATGGATACCAGAATCCCTAATTCTCTGGTAGACGAGTTGGTGGTTCTGTATGTCCGAAAGGTCATTGTTGTCAAAAATAGAGTATATCCTAGACCAATCTACTTGGTAGGTTTCACTAACTCTGCCACTAGCTTCAGAAAAGATGCCAAAATTCGGGTCCTTAGTAAGCATATCTCTCTGAAGGTTCTTACATCAGGTAATTCGAGACATATTAGGGTTGAAATATTATGTTAAATGCATAAACCCAGAATTAAAACTAATTTAACCCAGAAGAAAATTAATCAATTTGAATTAGGAAAAGGACTCAAATAATAACTTGTAATCAGACCGAACAGTGATAATGTAGACTAGTAAAAATGCAAGGAAATTCAATGCAGCACAGCAATTTACCGTAGTAAAAATGGTAAAGAAATCACAAAAGACCAAAGTATATATAGATTTTCTCGAGTCCTTCAGGACCGTAGGATTAAGATAAATGAACAGTTGAGATTAAGCCTGTGGGATGTGGGATCCAATTTCAAATTTTATTTAGCATGTCCCGCAATCCGCATTCTGCAGATGCGGGATGCGGGATCAGAAAACATTCAAAAGTTTATTCAATCTCTCCTGTAATCCGCATCCCACAAGTTGCGGGTTGTGGGTTGTGGAGACACACAACACAATCATCAAAATAAATTATTTTCCCGCAATCCGCATTCTGCAGATGCAGGATGTAGGATACGGGATGACAAACTTACACACACAATCTTTCCACATCCTGCATTCCACAAGTTGTGGGATGCGTGTTGCGGGATGAAAATCTAGGAAAAATCAAACTTCAAAATCTCGTCATCCGCAAGTTGCGGCTTGTGGGGGGAAACANTTTCCACATCCTGCATTCCACAAGTTGTGGGATGCGTGTTGCGGGATGAAAATCTAGGAAAAATCAAACTTCAAAATCTCGTCATCCGCAAGTTGCGGCTTGTGGGGTGAAACAATTTGACTAAAAGATAGTTCCCCACAACTTCATCAAAAACAAAAAAATCACTCATAGATTTCAAAAATTTTGCTAAGTTAGAAAACAAAGAAACCATGGAAAAAATGATCAAAGGACTTCAAGCAGTTACCTTTGTATGTGTAATTGGGCTCCTGTGTTTTGAATAACATGGGATCTGTTGTACCTACAACAAGGATGAGCGGAATATTAAAAGGTGAATTTGATAGACGATGGAGATTTTCTA
The DNA here is from genome assembly GCA_001517045.1 of Pseudotsuga menziesii. Lineage (NCBI taxonomy): Eukaryota > Viridiplantae > Streptophyta > Pinopsida > Pinales > Pinaceae > Pseudotsuga > Pseudotsuga menziesii. Next base: position 184,765 of record LPNX011097523.1, on the reverse strand, counting down.
AAGATGAGATCAAGGGTCGAGTTTTCATCCGCTAAAGTAACATGCAATTTGGTTATGAGGTGGACATGTAGTGTTAAAACAATGAAGAGATCTATGGTGACAAGCAAATCAGATATAGATCTACGATTGAGATCAAATCCGCTATAGGAAAATATAGGAGTGATAAGGATGGGATATATAGAGGGAGTGAGAAGTACATGGGTAACTGGTGATCAATGTCAATGGTTCAGGATGAAAGGCACTAGATCCATGGACAAGAAAGGATTTGGCTAAATAAGATGCACAACCAATAAGGGAATAAAACAATGTAAAATCAAAAGCACATGGATTTGGTTTATTTGTTTGTTTATGCATTGGAAAGTGAAAGCTCACTACTGTGCAGAAGAATCCAACTCAAACGAATATTTTTTCCACTTGTTAAGCAACCAGGTAGGTCATTTTCATCTTACCGAAGGCTATTTAAACATCGAAAATGTAGAAGGAATGTAGGCACAAGTATTGGAATATTATAAAATATAGGAGTTTTTGTAAGACAAAGACTGTGAAGTTTTTGACACTATTATGTCTATTAGTTCAATAGATCTGTTGAAAAAAAAAGTTAAAGGTCCTCAAAGAACAAGGAACAAATGCTCATGGAATTTTCCGGATTCATTTCCAATTTTTTGGTACTGAACAAGCCGTAAACTTCATAGAATTTGTCGACTGGTACACCTGTAATTATTCCTCTTCCAAGAGGGTGATTATGGACGTTGATAACTCTAAAATGCTCTATCCTATCAATTCATTAGTAGTCTGAGACACATTTCATGTTACAACTACCTTTACCTAATTGTCTGAAGAATTTAGTGAAGAAATTCTAATTCAAACATTCAGAGAAACTACTATATAACAAAAACAATATTTCTTCAATAATTGTTTCAAAATAGATGTATCCTTACAAAAACAAGCATTTCATGTTGGTTTAAATATGTTTACTGATGAAACACAATCTGGCATTTACATGATGAGTCGGTTTCTAGGTTTAGATATTGATAGGTATGTTACTGAGTCTTTGATGAGTCTGTTGTTCAAAGTAAGTACTAGTCAATTTGATTTTGTTGAGTCAGGTTAGTCCTATTGTATTAAATTTGATGAGTTCCTAGCTAAGAGTATCCACTCCCAGTTAGTGAACTTCCATAGTACCATGTTTTAAGATTTCAATCCTATTTGGTGAATATGTTTCTATTCTTTAATGAGGAGAACCTGCAATTCCTAGAGTTGGTTCTAACTGATGAAATGAGCAATAATTTTAACAAGTATATGAATTTTCTAATGTTTGAGGTATACAAAACATTTTTCAAACAGAAGTTGCCAAGGGTGCTACCACTTACGAAGGAAATATTACATTTTTTTCCTTGAGAAAAGGATTGGGGATTGGTTTTTAATGGAATAAGGGACTGTAATAAGAGTATATGGATTTTTTCATCCACCATATGTTTTACCAGCTTTCTTGATTCCTAGAATATTTGCCTTAGAGTTAATTGGGAAAAATTTGATTGTTGAGAATGAATACTTCATTAATTTTAAGAAATCAACTAAGATTAAATTTCCATGGGTAGTTGGCCCATTCATCATAAAAAGTAGGGTTTCTTTGCTAGTGGTGGAAAATTTGCTGAAGGAAATGAAATTTCAAACTGATGCAGTTGTTAATTATGATCTCCACCATGTTATATCCATTAGAATATAGGTGACCAAAAATAAAACTTTTGAACATCATGAATTCGCGGGTATGGTCGAGAGTGCCAATTGGATGGATTATCCTCATGAGACATAGAGGGATGAGGATATGTAACAAATTTACACTTCATCAATGAAGGATGCAAGTTCCACACAACTAGATCCTTCAAGTATTCTTATAGCAACTGAGAAGATGTTGACACAGATCTGTCAATAGGGTTTCACACTCTGTCGACACCCCTAAACACTGCGATCTCCCTGAGCACCGGACCAGACAAGTTTTACCTTGTCCAGCAACACGTGTGAAGAAGATGAAGTCTCACCTGATATGTCCGAGGGGGAACTAAAGGAACCACATTTTTGCAGTAAGGAGGAGGAGTTGTGCACCTATTTTCCCACTATTTTCTTACTGTCGCGATGTTAACCAGAGATTTAGGTGAGGGTTTTATCGTCATTTATTCATATTCAACCATATCAAAAACCATTCATATTAGATTTAATCATCACATTTTCTTCATTAAGAGATCAAAAAACATAAAGTCCTTCATTATGCAGAACCGTCGCATAATTCAAGAATATAAAACATATCACAGCAATTACTCATTCAGATCGCATCATTAAAACTGTAAAAGCAGTAAACATAAAATCATAGATCAAGATGCATTGGTTCCAACATCATCTTTGCATGGCATATTGCTTCCACACATCAAAACGTGATCCCTTACATTCTCAAAGTTGCAAACAGAACAAACACACAAATCGATCTTTCACAGATGTTCAACATATAATCTATGAAAAAATATCCAATATCATCATCGTGATCTACTACATTTATAACTCTATATATAGTATTTCTCCTTTGCAAAATGGTCCACTTCTAACTACTTTCTAACTAACTTGGACCAAAAGGTACAAAAATTATGACCAAATCGACTCTTGTCAACTTTTCACCTTGCGCACTATTTCTGGCTTTTGCACTACACACATCCATACCATCACTTTCGCACTACGTGCATCCATGCTGCCTACAAACAGGCCCCCAACACAAAATTGTGGCTCATCCTTGAGCCACGTCAGCTGGAAATGGTGTGTGCGCTGATTTTTTTTCTTGAATTCTTCCTATTCTTTCTGGAACTGCTCGGCTGCGTTTTTCACTCGGGTATTGATCGTTGCACTTTCTTCCACGTCTTGTTCAACCAGATGCTCTACAATATTTTATGTTACCTGAGTGTGATGTTCTTGAATGCAACCAAGTGCATCCATAGATTTGATATCCAATGCCTCGTCGAGATCCTAAAATGTGTTAAGCTGCATCATGTGTCGTTGATGTGTTTCCCTTGCTTTAATTTCTCTATTCTGGAGTGCCTTCAGTTCTGCTACCTTAGTAACTTAGATAACTGGGGGCATCGACTTCAATGAAGCCCACATAGCAACTAACTATGAATCTACCTCATGCATCTTGTTGAAGCCCACATAGCAGGTGAAGACTATATATATTTCATGACACCATCAGCAGTTTTACAGCAACATACTTT